>MCJB01051943.1:0-25818 GCA_002018475.1 Nicotiana obtusifolia
TATACATATGTATATGTTTTACTCTACTTAGTCGCGCTATAGTCGACAGCTATGTTACTTTACCGAGCCGCACTATAGTCGGCCGGGTATGGCACCTATTGTGCAACCACAGATCAGTTGGGTATGATGATGAGGAGGCCCACAGAGGCATATGTATGAGATGATGATGAGGCCCACAGAGGCGTATATATGTATATGATGATTTTCAAAAGGATATAAATATATGTATATGCATATGCATGTCAGGCATGACATGGTTAGTCGCCCTCAGAGGCATTCAGATGGTACAGGTTGTATGTCTCTTACCCTGATGCTTATTATTGTTCTTGCATTATATTTCCTGTCTTACATACTCAGTACATTATCCGTACTGACGTCCTTTATTGTGGACGCTGCATGTCGTGCTGCAGGTCCAGGCAGACAGATAGACGAGGCTTCCCCACTACAGTAGGTTGCCCAGTTCAGCAGATATTGGCGAGAATCCATCCTTCGGACTTGCCACAGTCTTGGTATGCATTTTGTTGTAGGCATTATGGGCATGTCGGGGCCCTGTTCCGACGTAGGTTACATTATGTATGTTTTTGTAGAGGCTCATAGACAAGTGTCAATTTATACATAGACAAGTGATGGGTTGACTTATGTACAGTTGAATTGCCTTGTCGGCAAACGTATGTATTTTGTTTTATGGTTTTGCATTGCAGCCTTATGGGCCATATTATGTATATAAGTATGTTCGTATCGTGGCATGACGTCACGGTTCATTATAATTATTGTTCGAGATTATATGCATATGACAAGCCTTACAGATAATAAGGAAAGTTAGATGAAGGGTACGCCGATGCCCGTTGAGTAGGGTCCGGTGCCAGTCGCGGCCCTCCGGCTTGGGTCGTGACATTGGTCTCCTCTTATTTGTTTAATTCCCTTGGGAGTTGGGAATTTCAGGAGTTAATGGTATGTTGACGGAAGAACCTTCATCTCGTGCAGCCATGGTCTTCCAAGAATAATATTGTAGCCCATATCACTTTCTACTACTTCAAAAAGGGTCGTCTTCATTACCCCTTCAGCATTCGTGGGCAGCAGAATTTCCCCTCGGGTTGTCACGCTTGCCAAATTGAACCCGACGAGGAGTTTTATGGCTAGAATAATGCTTCAAGTTAGCTTGGCTTGTTCCACCACTCTCCATTGGATAATATTGGCTGAACTCCCTGGGTCCACCAAAACACCTTTAATTTTAAAATCTAAAAAGTTAAGTGAAATTACCAGGGCATCGTTGTGCGATAGTAGGAGTCCATGTCACAACCCTAATTTCCCTGCGAAGAATGTCGTGACGGCACCTAGTCTTAGGGACTAAGTAAGCCTAACACTTACTAAATTAATGGCAAACTCAACCCACAACTATTAAATATGAAACAAAAATTTTCTATACATAGTAAACAATCCCAAAATCGGTAGTACAAGTCACAAGCTCTATGAGTTTACTAGGAAATCTCTAAGTACTACGGTCTTGGAATAGAAATAAACATTACAAGTACAATATAAGAAGGTGAATCTGAGGCCTGTGAACGCGATGGCAGGTATACCTTGAGTCTCCACAGTAAAACCCGAACATCTAGCTAGCGATCAACCAACTCCGAGGTACCTGGATCTGTACAATAATGTGCAAAAAGCATAGCATGAGCATACCACAGCGGTACCCAGTAAGTATCAAGACTAACCTCGGTGGCGTAGTGACGAGGAACAGTCAAGTCACCTATTAGACATAATAACTTGCACAATTATAAATATGAAACTAACAGGGAACAATATTAATATAAAGCTAGTCATGATAACAATAACAAAACAACGCTGAAAATAGAAACTTAAAGCAACAATTAGCGACGAGGTATAACAGGTAGTATCGTCATGGAATGAGATGAATACCATTAAAGTCCGGTGAAACCAAGTAAAGGAACAAGTAACAACTCAACAAGAGCAACCACTTTCACGTAAGATTTGTTCAAGGGTTTTCCCAAGGTACTTCACCTCATAGTCACATTTCACGGGTCCCAATTCTTGAACCCTAATCTTTTGGCATCTTGGTGCCCACATTACAATTTGCAACTGCACGGACAACTCACGTGCCAAGGTAGTGACAATATCTCATATTCGCACGGACAACTCACGTGCCAATAATAACAATGACTCATGACTGCACGGATAACTCACATGCCAATAGGATAACTCTCACACAGAAAGCAAGTAAACGAGAGTACATATAAATGGTCAATATCATCAGGATTCATCTTCTTATACCGAGATGGGTGATTAATTACGTGTATGCTTGTGCAAGTGTTTTATCACAACTCAAGCCAAAAAGTAAGAGTAGAGACAACGAATGTCACATAGGAACCAATCCCACAAAACATACAATGTATAATTCACACAAGGTAGGCACACCAACACACAAATATCGTCAATAACAATGCCCCCAGGCCATCACAAGTCATTACAAATCATTCCCTGACATAGCCCACCTTGTCTCGCCACATGCGCAACAATAAAGTAAATGCCCGTCTTGTTTCTCCGCATGCACATAAGAATATTCCCGCCTTGTCTCGCCACATGCGTAAACCCACATATATAGTCCGCCTTGTCACGCCGCATGTGCAAATATCAATAATAGTAATAGCACTGACAACTCAGGTGCGAACACCGAGACAATCCTCTCAATAATATCACGTGTGCCAAAACATAATAACATAATATAAGGTCTTTCACCATATGTGCCCATATGCCACAACTTTTCCTTAAAACAATTTCAATACCACAACCACACATAGCCCTCAGCTCAACAACACTGAGTATAACATCAACAAAAACAATAACATGAGAGTATGGAAAGTTAATCAACACAAGAACTTCAGAACACAAAGAAACAAAAGAACGAACTCACAATGAAAGACACAACAGAGAATAATAGTTTCAACAAGAATAGCTCAACAAGGGGAGAGATAATGTGCAACAATGATTCCATATAAGTACAACTCGATGATAAGAGAGATAACATGAATCAATTACTCCAAATAAGGATAAGACAACAATGAAAGAGATAGCAAAACATCAGTTAAGGTTAAGCAATTACGAAAAGGACAACGATCGGGACTACCGTAGGATAGCCCGCCTCCTCTAGCTAACATAGAAAGAGAGGGGCTGTGTATATCTACTCCAATCGGGGTGATAGCTCGACTCGGCAAATGGGAGAAAGGATTTTTTTCCATTAGCTGAAGAAAGAAGTAGCAAAGCTTCCCTGCTTACCTTCTACTTTACCAAGTCAAAAGTTTAAGCTGGGACACCACGTCGACAAACTTTGTGTTCCGCCATCACATATTCCACTTCCTTCGACAAGGAAGCTTTCTAGAATAGGATTTTGCTTAATATCATTTGGATGGACTCAGATCCTTTCATGCAGGAGAGTATAATCTGAATTAAGGTTAAGCAATTACGTAAAAGAAAATATGAAAATAAAAGAGGCGACAACTTCAACTAAGACAAATAAGAGTTTATAGGCAACAAGGGTAGAACATGAATTAATCAACTCCAAATAGGACACGTAAAGGTAAATTTAGTAAATGGAGGATTTAACATGACAAGACAACTTTATTTTTAATGGACATAAGAACCTAAGAACCTAAAACGGTCAAATTCCCACAAATAAGCCCGAGTACGTACTCGTCACCTCACGTACACGCTTTCACATGACACAATTAGCACAATTGACTCAAATCCTAAGAGGTTGTTTCCCCCGTACAAAGTTAGGCAAGATACTTACCTCAAAGAAGCTAGATCGATACTCTAAAATGACATTCTTATGTGAAACAACCTCCGGAAGGCTCAGATATAGCCAAACAACTTAATATCATAAATAAAAATCATAGGAAATAGTTCCGGATAATAAAGCTTCGATCTTTAATTAATACTTAAAAATCAACCCTGGCTCGCACCTCGAAACCCAATAAAATTTATAAAATTCGAACACCCATTCTGATACAAGTCCAACCATACCAAAATTATCGAATTCCGATATTAAATCATCCTTCAAATCCTCATTTAACATTTTTGAAAGATTTTATAAAAATTCTCATTTTCTCTCATTCAATTCACTCTTTTAATGATAAAAATAATTAAGGAATCAAGAAACATAATCAATTCTGAATAAGCAACACTTACCCCAATCAACCACGTGAAGAACCTGTCACACCCCAACTTTGGGGAGTGTGGCCGGCACTTGGCACCCGAAGGCCCGAGCGAACCAACCATAGCATCTGTGACATGTAATATGAATAATAGGCCGACAAGGCTGCAATATGACACTAATAAGAACCCAACAACAACTTATATATATATATATATATATACACATATATATCTAAGGCCAACAAGACTATATAGTCATGCCAACTGTACAGGGGGCCGACAAGGCCATGCAAAACATATATACAGTGACAACTGGTCTGCAAGCCTCTAAAAGAGCAACACAATATCAACAAGTCGAGATAGGGCCCAACATACCCAAAACAATACATATACATATGCATTTGTACCTATAGACTCACAACCAGCAACTCCGAAGAAGTGGAGTGCGACACTCAACCGCTGATCTCAGTGTCCTACTGCGGAGGCACGCCGGCCTGTCTATCAGCACCTATGGGCATGAACACAGCGCACAAAAGGCGTCAGTACGAAATATGTACTGAATATGTAGGGCGGCAAGGACAAGCACAAATAAGGTAGATAATATGAGAAGAGATTTACAAATAACCTGAAACTCTGTTCAAAGCCACTGAGGGCGACCATATCCACAACATAAATATAAATGCATGCTCGTAAAATCATTCCTCACTGTGGAGGTATATATATCATATCATATAACAATAATAATAAATCCCTCTGTGGAGTGAGGCTCATCATCACAACATCATCTCTGCCCAACTGATCAGTGGCAATGCACAGCTACGTGCCTACCCGGCCGCCTACAACACGGCTCGATAAAGAAGAAACATGTCTAGGTGCACATATAAGTGCCTACCCGGCCGACTATAGCGCGGCTCGGTAATGAAAATAAACACACATATATATACACATAAGTGCAATGCAAGACCGACCTCAGAAGAGATATCATGACAAGAGTCGAAGTGACCTATTGTCGTTATCCTCCGACTATATTTATTGTCCCTACGTCCTTTGGTTTCCAACCATGAGACAACCAGCACAGAAACATGGAAGTTACATAGTACGGATTTATTTGAAGTAGACATCATGTTCAAGCTATCAATAACCATGATCAATATGGACGTCGAAAACAGAACGAACAAAAGAATTTTAATTCTCTTTGAGTGATGAACAAGGAAGGATGAGAATACTTAAATCTTCTTCGATATGAGTCATTCATATGAAAAGGGTAGATTTAATCATATTTATCAATTTGGAGTGGAGCAGTTCGAATTTGATGAAACAATTCAATAAACGTTCATTCAATTCTAGTCATGCCGAAAAATATAAAGAAGGACCCTACATACCTCGTTGATAGAGCTATACGCGTCTTCCGGGTCCTTGAATAACTTATGAATGGCTACCTACACAAAATGAACTATTCGAGATCAAATCAAACTCATAGCTCATGAGAGTCTTCACTTAGACATTTAAGCAAGCAACTCGCGAGCATAAGTTCGTAGGCTCTTTTGTAGCTCAATTTTCCCGCAAAGCACTACAAAATTTTTACTTTCCTACTCCCCCTCATCAGTGCCCTATCCATACCACCATAACTCCAAGAAACATGCTAAAACTACATAAAACAGCCCAACAGCAACACAAAACAGTCCACCAACCAATAACATTACTAACAAGCCTTTCGATGTATATCTCACAAGTTCTATCTTCAACAACCTAGCCATAACTTGGATAATCTTAAATACATGTAGGGTAAGAGGTTACTTACCTTCAAACAGAAAGAACAACTCCAATTTGACCTTAATTAGCCACGAAATAGCCCCCCAATGCTGCCACAAAAACAAGGAAGCGAAACTAGCAATCAATTAGCGTTTTTCGGCACTAGAATCGCTTTAGAAGACTTGAAATCACCTAGGGTTGATATTAAAACGTGAGGGAGTGTTTTTCAGAACATAAACAACTTTAAACAACCTCCCGCACGAGCTGGAGCAACAGAAAAATCAGCAAGAACAAGAAGAACAAGAAACTTACTAGCGCCACGGGATTCCCGACACTTGATTTGTGTTGATTGCCCTTTGTTTTGATCTTGGATCATGGGAGAATCTTGAGAGGAATTTCTTAGGGTTTCTAAGCTATGTAAATGCTGGAAATACTGACTAAAAATCGGGGTTGGGGTATTTTTTGTAAATCCCCAAGTCTTGGCCGACGTATGTGGACCCCGTAGAGAGCTATTTGGAGCAGTCTCGCGAAAACGCGAATATCTCCCAACTCGGAGATCGTCGAGAAACGGTTTAATGCATTAGAAACTAGACTCATAGATCTTCAATTTGATAGGTGGATCACCCCATAACTCCAAGTATATTTAGAGAAAAGCTCTTTCAAATTTGACCCAAATTTCAGTAAAATTTACAAGCGTAACTTGCGACAAACTTTTTTTTCAACTTCCGTGTCACAACTCATTTGAATTCAAAACTTAACGCATGACTATCATCCTATTTAAATACCTCAAAAAAAAAAAAAATACCTTCTTACCATGTTAGCAACCTTACGATACGACAACGCACGAACACACGAGGTGTAACATTACACTTATCCCTTCACGTTGGGCCCCTTGGACCCGGTTATCATCAACTTTTGCAAAAGATACGACATAACCCTCGGTCAAGTTCACCCTTCTTTCGCGAGGATCGTAATCCTCCTCCGTTTCTTTGTAAGCAAGATCGAAGGGTGCCGTTTCACTATCGACCACCTAATGTGTTTATACAGTCCCCAACTCTACCGTGGGGGACTAATCAAGCTTTCCCGTCGGGCCAGTAAGGCCCCATTCTCGAGTATCGATGAAGATAAGGATTGAGGTTGGCTAGGTCGTTTCATCCGAGTGAGGACCTCAGACTTGATCCCCGCCGAGCACATGCCATTCCTTGAGAAGTGGAACATGTCACATAAGTATGTAATTTTGCTTCCAAGATTTTATTTATCGCCCTTTTCCTTCCTTCTTATCGGTGTCCTGTGATGGCGCAACTGTAGCTCGGATCTCGAACGCAGTTCCTCGACTCAAGGAGTGGGTCGAGGGCATTGTATCACAAAGTCCTTATTCCGAGCGCTCATGGCGCGAGCTTTCAAAGGGCCGCTGGGAGGCCCGTTCGCATGGTGAGATCTCTTTCATGAGTGATATTTGGTTTCCCTTTTGCATGATTAAGTCCTTACTTGTTTTATTTCTTTTTGCAGGTTTACCCAAGGATGTCCAAATGAGGCCCCCATCCGGTAGAGAAAATTTCCCCAAGAGTCCCCTACTCCGAAACAGGGTGAAGAGAAGAAGAAGAGAAAAAGGGCTCCGAGTTCTTCGAGCTCGGAGAAAAAGAAACCAAGGAAGAGGCTGGTCCGCAAGCCAAAAGAAACATTCAGCTCCCGAATGCTTGATTCGGCCTCCCTCTACCGACTCATGGACGAGTCTGAAGAGGATGAAATTTTAGTTGCCCGGGAGCCATCGGTCTCTGAAGAACGAATATCAACTGAATGGGGGACGATAGAGGCCAATCCCTCCCAAACTAAAGAGGTCGATGCATCAGTGAGGGTTGAGAACCCTCAAGACGCCGGTTGTGCTCCACCCAATGTCATCGATATAACGGGATCGCCTTCGTTCACGGCTCAATGTTCGGTGAAGCTGAAACGACAAAGGAGCGTTCAAATAAGGGGGTCCAAGGAGCGAATGATCCTCTCCAAAGCTTTTTTGATGGCGTGGACTCTATTGCCAGGGAGGATGTCACTGGATTGGGTGATTTAGAAGTACCAAGAAGAATTCCTCCCTTGGAGACAGGTGGGTCTAGCTCGAGCCCGATATTGGTCAACCGATTTCCTTCCCAGAGTGTCGATCCCGGTCGGAAGCAGTCGATCGTTATCTCTATTCCGGAGGACGCCCGAGTCCTTTTTACGCCTGTTGGGGTAGCTAGTTACTTCCGGTGCCTGGTGACTAAAGAAGACTAGGCAAAGATGAACGAGCTGGAATCTCCATGCTTGTTCGATGAAGCACAACGGGCATTGAATCGGGTAAGGTGTTACCAAACCTTTTCGTTTTCCAGCTTTGGTTATTTGATGATCTTAATATTTTTCCTTGTATTTGCAGGCCTCGGTGCTTCACCAAGAGACCTTCCTCCGATATCGAGAAGAGCTGAGTCTCCTCGAGGCCGAAGTCGAAGAGCTTATTAAGAAGAGAGATATGTACAAACTTCTAAGTGAGCAACGCGAGGGGAAGGTCAAGAGCCTCCGAGATGAGCTATAGGTGGCTCGAAAGGAACATGCCCACGAGCAGGTAAAAATATTTGAGGTTAGTGACGAAGATCTAGGCTCGGTGACTAATGATCGGAATCTGCAGGTCCAACAAAAAATCGATCAAATCGGTCAACTGCGAGCTGAGATGGATGCTGTTAAGGCCGAGATCGATGAATGGAGGGGCAAGATGGATCGTCTAGCCTCGGAAAAAGAGGCCGCTTGGGCGCAACTGACTTCGACTAAGTCCAGCTTCGAGCAGCAAAGGAAAAGGCTGAGGTGCAGACCGAAAAGGTTGAAGAGCTCCAGTCTCGGCTAAGTTTGGGTGCCTCCGATCGAAAAATTATGGCCAAGGAACTTGAAACGGCCAAGTCAGCGGCCGTGGTGGTTAAAACTGACGTTAATGAGATGGTTCCCCAATATAAGACCGATGCCGAGGCGGCCCAGGACCGCTTGAAGGACATTGTTGATTATGAGAAGCGATAGTCGCGAAGAGAGGCCCTTGAGGAGATTCATGCTAGGGATCTCGATCTATCAGCCGAGATCGAAAGTGCTAAGGGGCTCGAGGCCGAGGCCAAGAAGTTGGCCTACCCCGAACAAGAAGAAGAAGAAGAAGAAGAAGAAGAAGAAGAAGAAGAAGAAGACTCCGAGTGTTCCGATGGACCCGAGGGTGGAGAAGACCAGGCTATTTAGAAGCTTTTGTAGAATTTTTTGCTTTTTTGTTCTTTTGTACTTGTGTACTTTTGTATTTTTTATTAAGGCCATTTGGCTTTTGTAAATACTGTATATAATATACAATGCTTGCTTTTCCCTTCGACAGTTTAAGAATTTTGCTTTCCTTTGCTTTATTCTTTATGTTTTCAAAGATCGAAATGCCTTAGCATAAAATAGTTAGGTCATGTTCAGAGGTTCGAACAGGCCTTGCCTTGGACATTATTTTGTTTACGGCATCGTGGGGGTTAGTATGACCAAAAACTTTTTCCCCCAAAGTATTAATGACTTTTTAGATTATAATTTGCTGAAGGTAGCCTTTAGAAATGGTAATGAAATTATGAAAGCCTTTTTTTTTGTTGGGGGTCTCAGATGTCTCCGAGCTGTTTTAATATGTCCGTAGCCTTTAGTTCGGGTGTTTCCCAGTGGGCTTGTTACCCCGAGTTATCCGGGCTTGCCTAAGATAACAGTTCCTGAGTGGGGATGGCCGTAACCTTTAAGGTTCGGGCACTGCCTAATAGGTCTCGTGCCCTTGGGCTCCGCTAGCCCGAGTCGTTCGAGTTTATTTTTGGACGGTAGCCCCCGATTGGGAGTGATATTTTGAACCCGGATAAAGGCGTCCATTGGGCTCGATACCTTTAGGGGATCGAATGTAAGAAATTCCTTAAGAGGAAAAGGAAAAAGAGAAATTCTTAAGGATATTTATCCGCAAGGTAGAAACTTCTTTTTATTCTCGTGCGTAATAGTTGCCAAGCTCGAGTAGTCTATGCGGGCATGGTTCACTTGCCGTTTGGCCCTTACAGTAAATCCTATGGATCGAGCCAAGACCATTTAATCATAAAGTTTCCTTCCTTGCTAAAGTCGTTATCCGAGGGTGACGCCCCAGTGTTTGGGCTGAGCGTACAGAGGCCTCAAATACTATTGTCGTGATCTTCGATACTGGTTTATAACCGGCCTTTAATTCTAAGTTAGCACGATTTACTGTTGCCTCGTTAAAAACCTTGCTGGGAAACCCATTTGGGACAAAACCGGTTCAAGGGAAAAAGAGTGCAGTGCTTTCAGGCCTAAAGATTGTATCGTTCTTTGATGATTGCCTGCAAGTGTTAGTTCGTAATGTAAATAAATAAAATGAAATAAATGGGGTCGTACCTTGACAGTAGTATCGCTTCAAGTGAGTTATGTTCCAGTTGTTCGGTAGTTGCTCACCGTTCATTGTTCTGAGCTTGTATGATCCTTTACCGGTGATCTCGATAATTTGATAAGGTCCTTCCCAGTTCGGTCCAAGCTTTCCTTCGTTTGGGTTCCGGTATTTAGTGTGACCTTCCTTAATACTAAGTCCCTGACATTGAAGTGTCGAAGGTTGTCCTTCGATTGTAATATCTCTCGATCCGCTACTTTTGGGTGGCCAACCGGACAAGGGCTGCTCTGCGCCTTTCATCTAATAGATCTAGGCTCGTGTTCATAGCCTCGTCATTCAATTCCTTGGTTGCATATCGGAACCTGAGACTTGATTCTCTGACTTCGACTGGTATTAGAGCTTGGGCGCTGTAAACCAGTGAGAACGGGGTGGCCCCGGTACTGGACTTCGAGGTCGTATGGTATGCCCATAAGATTTCGGGCAGGACTTCCTTCCATTTTCCTTTGGCGTCGGTCAACCTTTTCTTGAGGTTTTGGAGTATGGTTTTATTGGTCGATTTTGCTTGTCCGTTACCACTAGGGTGGTAGGGTGTTGATAGGATCCTTTTGATCTTATGATCTTCGAGAAACTTGCTAACTTTGCTGCCGATGAATTGTTTCCCGTTGTCGCACACCATCTCGGCCGGCATTCTGAACTGGCATATAATGTGGTCCCAAATGAAATCAATGACTTCCGTCTCCCTGACATTTTCATATTGCCTAGGCTTTCACCCACTTAGAAAAATAGTAAGTCATAAACAATATAAATTGAGCCTTACCGGGTGCCCAAGGAAGGGGGCCAACGATATCTATTCCCCACTTCATGAACGGCCATGGCGACAAAACCAAATGCAGCAGCTTTCCGGGCTGATGAATCATCGGAGCGTGTCTTTGGCATTAATCACATTTTTGTACTAACTCATTCGCGTCCTTTTTCATATCGATCTAGTAATAGCCAGCTCTGATCACTTTTCAAACCAATGATTCGGCGCCTGAATGATTTCTACAGGTGCCTTCGTGGATTTCCCTCAAAACGTACTCGATATCCCCTGGTCCTAGACATATCGCCAGTGGGCCATCGAATGTTCTTCTGAACAGGGTTCTATCTTTGGACAGGCTAAACCGGGCTGTCTTTGTACGTAGGGCCCTCGATTCTTTTGTATCCAAGGGCAGTTTTCCAGTCTTCAGATATTCTATATATTTATTTTTCCAGTCCCAAGTTAGGCTCGTTGAATTAATCTCGACATGGCCTCCTTCCACTATCGATCTCATAAGTTGTACGACTGCCCCCGAGTTGAACTCTTCGTCCTCGACCGATGACCCTAAGTTAGCAAGGGCATCGGCCTCACTATTTTGATCCCGAAGTACGTGTTGTAAAGTCCATTCTTTGAACCGCTGTAATGTTACCTGCAATTTTTCCAGGTACCTTTGTATTCGTTCTTCTCTGACCTCGAATGTCCCATTAACTTGGTTTACCACAAGGAGGGAGTCGCACTTGGCTTCGATCACCTCTGCCCCCAAGCTTTTGGCTAGCTCGAGACCTGCAATCATGGCCTCATATTCGGCCTCGTTGTTAGTCAATTTCACAATCCTAATAGATTATCTAACTACATTTCCTATAGGTGGCTTCAATACGATGCCAAGTCCGGACCATTTTGTGTTCGAGACGCCGTCCGTAAAGAGGGTCCAGACCCCCCGGGAGGTTCCTAAGTTGATTAATAACTCTCTTTCGACCTCGGGCATTAGGGCCGGCGTAAAGTCGGTCACAAAGTCTGCCAAAATTTGAGACTTAATGGCGGTCTGGGGTCGATATTCAATATTGTACCCACTGAGTTCCACGGCCCATTTGGCCAACCGGCCCGAGAGCTCGGGCTTACGCATAACATTTCTCAATGGGTAAGTAGTCACGAAATTGGAAGTATGGTTTTAGCTTTCTAGAGGCGCTTAGCAAAGCGAGCGCTTTTCTAGGTGATACCTAGTTTCCGCCTCACCTAGGGTCCTGCTAACATAGTAAATTGGAAATTACGTACCTTGCTCTTCCCCGACCAGGACTCCACTTACTGCTATCTTCGATACTGCCAAGTACAAGTATAGTTATTTGTCTGTCTTCGGTGTGTGAAGCAGCGATGGGCTCGATAGATATCGCTTGAGTTCCTCCAAAGCCCATTGGCACTCCAGGGTCCACGAGAAGTTATTCTTCTTCTTCAATAGTGTAAACAACCGGTGGCTCTTGTCGAAGGACCTCGAGATGAATCGCCCTAGGGTGGCTATGCGCCCGGTTAATCTTTGCACGACCTTCACGTTGTCCACAACCGTGATATCTTCGATGGCTTTGATCTTGTCGGGGTTTGATCTCAATTCCTCGGTTGGATACCATGAATCCAAGGAATTCACCTGACCTAACTCCAAACGCACATTTCTCCAGGTTCAGCTTCATATTGTATTTCTTCAATATGCTGAAGGTTTCTTGCAAATGTTTTAAATGGTCCTCTGCTCGCAGGGACTTAACCAACATATCATCAATATAAACCTCCATTAATTTTCCTATTTATTCATCGAACATCCGATTTACTAGGCGTTGGTAAGTGGCACCAGTATTTTTTAACCCGAATGACATCACATTATAGCAGTAAGTGCCGTATTTAGTGATGAAGGAGGTTTTTTCCTGATCACCTGGGTTCATCCGTATTTGGTTGTACCCGGAGTACGCATCGAGAAAACTGAGGATCTCGTGGCTGTCCGTGGCGTCGATTTACGATCGATGTCGGGCAAAGGGAAAGAGTCCTTAGGACATGCCTTATTCAAATCCTTATAGTCTACACACATTCTTAATTTATTCCCTTTTTTAGGGACTACTACTATATTTGCTAACCAATCCGGGTATTTAACCTCCCGGATGGACCCTATTTTAATGAGTTTATACCTCGTCCTTGATGAAAGCATGTTTGACCTCGGACTGGGGTCTCCTCTTCTGTTTGACCGAATGGAACATCGGTTCCAGGCTTAGTTTGTGAGTGGTTATCTCTAATCCCTGTCATATCAAGGTGGGACCAAGAGAAACAATATTCATTAGCTATAAGAAATTGAATGAGTTTTTTCCTGAGCTCGAAACTTAACCCATGCCCAGGTATACCTTTCGATCGGGTAGATGCTCGACCAATATGACCTGTTCCAGCTCCTCGACTGTCGATTTAGTGGCGTCAGAATCATCATAGGCTATAAAAGACCTGGGTACCCCTTAATCATCGTCTTCATTAGTCCCCTGTTTCTCCACTTGGGCCGGAGCCGAGGTCGATAATTGCTATTTAGTTTCTAGTTTCGTAATTGAACTCGACCTTTTTGTCGTTGCAAGTGCGGATATCATAATCGCCTCTTCGACGCAAACATCTCCTTTGTGGTTGGCTATTCTCCGTAGATATTTTTAATCCCACCCGGTGTTGGGAATTTTAACACTTGGTGCAGAGTCAAGGGCACTGCCCTCATGTTATGGATCAATAGCCTTCTGAACAAAGCATTGTACCTCATGTCTCCTTCAATTACATAAAACTTAGCTTCCTGGATTGTCCCAACGGTATTTACCAATAATGTTATCTCACCCTTAGTGGTTTCACATGCTATGTTGAATCTGTTTAGAACTCGGACTGCAGCCACGATTTGGTCTTGTAGACCGAGCTGCTCCACGACCCTCGATCGGATGATGTTGGCCAAGCTACCTGAATCAATTAACACACACTTAACTCGAAATTTATTTATGAGTACAGATATTACTAGCGCATCATTGTGGGGCTGCATGATCCCTTCTGCGTCCTCATCGTTGAAAGACAAGGTTCCTTTCGGTATGTAATCTCGAGTCCGCTTTTCCCTCGTGATGGATACTTTGGCGCGCTTCAACATCAGCCTCTGAGGGACATCGACCCCACCAAAGATCTTGTTAATGACGTGTTGAGGTTCTTCTTGTTCGTTCTGTTTGTTAGAATCCCTATTCCTGAAATGATTCTTGGCTCGGTCGCTCAGGAGTTCTCGAAGATGCCAGTTGTTGAATAGTCGGGCTACTTCTTCTCTCAACTGTCAGCAATCCTCCGTTATATGGCCGTGAGTGCCGTGATATTTACATATCTAGTTAGGATCCCTTTGGGTTGGATCAGATTGTAGAGGTCAAGGCCATTTGGTATTCTGATAACCTCGGTGCTTCTTTAGGCCCGATGTGCTTGTCAAAACTGTTTTTGCTCATGAGTCCCCGGTTGTTCTGACCTCGGTCACTTCTCCTTTAATTTCTCATAGAGTTTCGCCCAGACCCGCTGTTTCTTTGGTCTCCATTATACGGCTGATATCGATCCCTATTCGATCTCGATTCACGGTCGATGTCTCTTTTGACTCTATCGATGGTTCTGACGGGATATACGGACGAAAGGGCCCCAAGCTGATCATCTTCGACCCTAATATCGATTGATATCGGTTATGTACATCGGCCCAAGTGACGGCCGGATATTCCACCAGGTTCTGTCTCAACTGCTGTGAAGCTAATGAGCTCCGAATATTGAGTCCTTGGGTGAAAGCCTGAACGGCCCAATCATCAGCGATTAGTGGCAGGTCCATTCGTTCCATTTGAAACCAGGACCCGAACTCTCTGAGCATCTCGTTATCCTTCTGTTTTACTTTAAAAAGGTCCGACTTCCTGGTCTCGACCTTGGTGGCCCCGGCGTGTGCTTTCACGAAAGAATCTGCAAGTATAGCAAATGAGTCAATAGAATTAGGAGGTAAGTTGTGATACCATATCATAGCCCCATTTGAAAGGGCTTCTCCGAACTTCTTCAATAAGACAAACTCGATCTCATCATCATCCTCCAAGTCGTTCCCTTTGAAGGCACATGTGTATGAGGCTACATGCTCATTTGGGTCGATCGTTCCGTTATACTTATGAATATTGGGCATGCAGAATTTCTTAGGGTTTGGCTTCGGAGTCGCACTCGGAGGAAAAGGTTTTTGCACAAACTTCTTGGAATCCAGGCCTTTCAATATCGGCGTTGCTCTTGGGATTTGGTCTTCCCTGGAATTGTAGGCTTTCACCTTTTTGTCATTAGCTTCGATTTTCTTCTCCCCTGATTCCACTTGTTTTCTCAGTTCCTCAAACATCTTTATGATCTCGGGGTTAGCCCCCGATTCATTTATTCGACCTCACTGCGACCAGTTCATCCTTACGGGTGGTTTCCGAGGGTGGATTGGGTTCAACTCTGCTTGGTGCACGGCTTTGGTTCTGTAACTGAGCTATCGCCTCCTGTTGAGCCGACAACCTTTTGAAGATCACCCTTAGACTGATCCTGTCTCCGCCAACGTTTTGTGTATTTTGAGCCGCCAATCGGGCTCCACCACGGACGCTATTCTCAGGGTCGATAGGCAGGTTAGTGTCGATAGCCACATGCGAATTAGCGTCAATTTGGTCTGCAACCGGAATTTCGATAGGATCAACGGGAGGTATCTCGTCACCGGGCGCTATGTTGTTATTTTCACCGTGATAGTCAGACTCGTTGTCAACATGTAGGGGAAATGATTGAGGGTTCGACATTTTGAGTTTTAACCTGAAATTAGAGACACTTCAAAGAACAAGTGTAAAAAAATGTGTGTTATGGAGATTTGTATCAAATAACCACTATTATCCTTAGCCCCACGGTGGGCGTCAAACTGTTTACCCTCAAAATCGAATAACAATTGAATTTGTAAGTGGTTTTAAAGATATGTGGACTAACTTGATATAAAATGATAAGTTAGATCGCAATTAAAATAAATAATGATAAAGTAAATGCAAAGAACACGAGTTGAACAGTTCCAGCTTTGGAAGGTTAGTCACCCTCGAGCCGGACGTGTTTCGATAAATATCAAGACAGAAGAATAAGAACTTAAAGAAAATAATAATATATTGCTTTGGAATGCGTGTTACAATATCTCAAATGAACTATCAGGCCCCCCTTTATATATCAGAGGAGTCCTACTTTAGGAACAATTCTATAAAAGGAAAAAAAATCTCTTGATTTACTGATTATCGGTTCCTTACTGATACGTGCCGAGATTTCCCGCCGTAATATCCGACCCGTCACAGATATTTCGATCTTCTGTTGGTTATCTTAACAATGTTTCTTCGGGCTCGTTCGGGAGTAAGATCGACTCCGAGGTCTCGGACTCAATGTTCTCGAAGGCAGGTGTTCTAACCCCGGGCCCTATCTCGGTGGGACTCGAGGTCGATCTTTAGCCCTTGGCTGTCACGTTCCAAGCCTGGACCTACCATGTCGTAGGCGAGATCCATTTCAACCGTATATATGTGGCTGCTTTTTTTAATAAAAAATTTATATTTGAACACACTATTTCTTCATGGAATATGACCAGTTTTTGAAAAGAAATTCAATTCTTTTTTTTTAAATTCCAAACACTACTTCAATTTCCAAATATTATTTTTCAACATAATTTCAAAAACTCTTTTTCAAGTTCAATCATATCTACCCTTGTCCAAAAGCTAGCTTAGACTTGGGTTCATAATAAAATAATAAATAACTTCATACATTGTCATGGGCGGCTTTCCAACCATGCCCTATGACCCCTTGGACGCGCCCCGTGGCGTCCTCGCAAGCCTCCCAATGCCCAGCGCCACGGTTGGTCCTGTGGTCTCGGCAGCTCCAAGTGACAAGCGCACAGGTGCCTCTGTCGCCCCACTGATAACCAGAGCCAGCGCCCAGCCACAGGAAGATGCCCACAGCGTCGCGCACGCAGACAACGCCGCGCGCGGACCCTGATCCTAAAGACAAAGTTGCTGCAAACAGACTTGTTTCTACCTTGTAGAAGACTAAGTCCTTTTCATTGTAAATATATAGTAGATTTATTTCATTTTCTTTTAGTGTGCCCCTATAGCTTCCTTAAGTAAAGTCATGTAACTTTGGTTTTTTTTTTAAGCATTATTAAGGGGGGATCAAGCATTCAAAACTTTCTAGCAAGCAAACAATTCTCTGTACTGGTGTCTCTTCCCCTCGACACCACGTAGCTTTTCTGTAATAGCTTTCATTTATGCAATCAAGCTTTCTTTCATTCTCAATTCTCTTTTCTGTTCTCAGTTGTTCACGACATTGATTTTCCTGTACGGCACTGACAATCTAGTCTAGCGTACGGAGGGGACCTCAATTGGCGGACATCAATCGTACTGACACCGATTGCTTAGCCTTACGCTGCCCTTCCAAAGAATCTCAGGAAGGGGCCACGTAATAGTTGGTATCAGAGCCTAGGCTCGACATCGGACGAGGGATAACATTGCAATTACCACCATTTCTGACCATGGTGAATCATGGGGATCGCATCGCGACCTTTGAGGAGATGGTTAATGCATTACGACCTATCGTGAAAACGGTGCCTGATCTAAAGACCAGCCTAGTGCAAAGGTTGGACGACCTGGATCGCAAGATGCACCAGGCCGAAGTTGACATAGAAAACATCAGCCGCGACTCTAAAGGAGATCGGCAAATGGCAGCCATAGAGGCAGCCGAAATATTAGGGAAATTTGAGGGCCTTCAGTAGGAGCGTGCCGAAGATTTAGCCGACAGGGCACAAGAGGCAGACAGGGTGACTGCCATGCAACAAACTATAGACAACTTGACAGGCCAGGTCAACGTTGTCAATGCTGCTTTGAGGAGGCGGGAACCAAACCGGGGTTCTGTGAACTTTGCCCCTGCGACACAGAAATTGAAAATTCCCGAGCCAAAGCCTTACAGTGGTGCTCGGAATGCCAAAGAAGTGGAAAACTTCATCTTCGACATCGAACAATACTTCGATGCCGTGGGAGACCTAGAAGAAGCTAAGAAGGTGGCAACTTCTGCCATGTATCTTCAGGGTGATGCTAAACTCTAGTGGTGGGTGAAAGACGAAACCATCAAGGCCGGTGAAGATACTCTCGACACATAGGCGAAACTAAAGGCAGCCATATGCCTGCAGTTCTTCCCCGAAAATGTTGAGTACAGTGCAAGGAGGAAACTACAAGAGCTCCATATGGATGATCCCTCACGGAGCCAACTCACAATACCCAGTATTCGAGGCTCCAATTCAACCGGAAAAAGGTATGCTGAAGCTATTCTTGATGATAGAATGATTCATGCTTCAAGGAAAGATCACTAAGAGTTCTTGGTGAAATGGCAGGGACGTGATGCAGAGGAGAATACCTGGGAGAGGGTGTCAAACCTCAAAGCCTACAAGAGCCTAATTGATGACTACCTTGCAAGTAAGGCGCCGAGGACGTTGCCAACTCAGGTGGGGGAGAATGTCATGGGCGACTTTCTAGCCATACCCCATGACCCCTTGGACGCGCCCCGTGGTGTCCTGGAAGGCCTCCCAACGCCCAGCGCCACGGTTGGCCCCGTGGTCTCGGCAGCTCCAAGTGACAAGCGCACAGGCGCCTCTATCGCCCCACTGATAACCAGCGCCAGCGCCCAGCCATAGGCAGATGCTCACAGCGCCACGCACGCAGACAACGCCACACGCGAACCCTGATGCTAAAGACAAAGTTGCTACAAACGGACTTGTTTCTACCTTGTAGAAGACTAAGTCCTTTTCATTATAAATATAGAATAGATTTACTTTATTTTCTTTTAGTGTGCCCCTACAACTTCCTTAGGTAAAGTCAGGTAACTTTAGTTTATTTTTTTTTAAGCATTATTAGGGGGGATCAAGCATTCAAAACTTTCTAGCAAGCAAACAATTCTCTGTACTGATGTCTCTCTCTTCGACACCGCGTAGCTTTTCTGTAATAGTTTTCATTTATACAATCAAGCTTTCTTTCATTCTCAATTATCTTTTCTCTTCTCAGTTGTTCACAACATCGATTTTCCCGTACGGCACTGACAATCCAGTCTAGCATACGGAGGGGACCTCAGTTGGCAGACAACAATCGTACTAACACCGATTGCTTAGCCTTACGCTGCCCTTCCAAAGAATCTCAAGAAGGCGCCGCATAACGGTAACTGTGTCACTTAAAGAAAATCCAAAAAATAAGTTCTTGTGAAAACAGAAAAGTAACATCTCAATAAGGTGATTTCTTATTTTTAAGCTCATAACCCCTATGAGCACTGAATCAATACAGATAAAAATAGGAAAAAGATGGACCTGAGATCTCGTACATAAACGGAAAGCGGCCAGGTTCTCAACCTTCCACATAAATCCAACGGTACAGGGAATTCAATACTAACTGAATGCTCCAATACTAACATCTCACTATGAAAAAAGCTAAACACTATTGATAATAGCAACGAACACAATGATGCTTACTCTCATTGATATTCTCTAAATAAGAACGTGCATAGGTTATGCCTTTCCACACTTACAGGTTCTTCTTTTCTTCACAGATTTACAATTTCAGTCTTTTCTTTCTTTGAAATTTTTAGCCATTTAAATTCATGGTTATGTTTTATGTGTTGTAAGTGATAATGATTGTCTTGGTATTATGGATATTCGTATTCTTGATTTCCATGTTTGCATGAGTCAGAAACTCTTACCTTATGGGTTCTGAATTTTAAAACGAGAAAATAACTGAGAAATGTAATGTGTACATATTTAATGAAATTTAACACAAATGCACTGTTTAAGCAAAATTTATTGAGTGCCTCTGAACCCATATGTGGGCTTCTACCCCCGTGCCCGCCTCCATGCAGTTGAATCTTGGATAAGAAATAGCATTCGAAGATTTATAGTAATGGGTAAACTAAACTTTTGAGTTGAGTTAGTGCTATTTGTCATGAATTCTGGGCGAAAGAGCTCTCTGATTGTGTCTAAATGGTTGAATAAATTGCAGTAGAATGGTTGATTGCTTATGTAGTTGCTAGATTAAATTGTATGACCACCTCATTCAAAAAGTTTAATTTGTTAGACAGATGACGCTTAGTTTAATTTATTTTAGCTCGTGAATGTACCCCTCACAGGAAGTTAGTGCACTAGGCTGCCGTTTTTTTAATGTACCCTCGTGGGTCGCCTTGAGTCGTTTTTTCTAAGTCAAGTGCGTGGTAATTTGTTTTTACTTATAGGTGGCTCACTCGAATTCACCACCTTTGGCTCTAGTACCATGTTATGCTGTGTGACCACCTCCTTTTAATTTTTGAATTCTGCAAAATTCAATTAGTCGATTTCTTCACCCGACTAATTGCATCAGTTAAAGTAGAACAATCACTATTTCGTTTTGTTTCTTTTAATTATTTATTCATTTTTGTGCTAGAATGCAGCTACTACAAGAGTTTGAATTCTTTGAATTTTCACATTAGCTTTTAGAAAGACATGTAGATTGCAGATGCTTGTTCCTCATAAATTTTCTCACTCTTTCTTCTTTTTCTTGTCATTTTTCCTCTCCTCCCGACTACTTTAACACATTATATGTCTTGATCCATTTATTCACTTGGAGACTATACGTAGTCATTTTAGGATTGCACGGCTTAGTCTTAGAAGTTTTAGAACAAGATGCAACTGTTTCTGCTTTATTAGCCCAGAGATATATTGATTCAGCATTTCTGCTTCTATGCGTTGCAGATATCTTCTGAATCGGATGTTGCACTATAGTTCACTATCATGAATTCCATCCTGGATTGGGTTGCCAAAGATTGTGGTAGATGGAGCAGCTCAAGCGTATACAGTACTGGGAACGTCTTTGAGCCTTTATCAAGTAATAATGGTGAGGCTGAAGGGGCAAAACATTTATTCCATTTGATTCTGATCAAACTCTTGTTCTGGCTAATTCTTCTAAATTGTTGTTTCTACAGCTAAGCAACGGGCAAAATTGGTAGAATGGTTAAACAGTGTTCTTCCTTACTTGCTGCCAATAAATGCTTCTGATGAGGATTTGCGAGCATTATTGGTTGATGGTACTGTCTTATGCCAATTATTGAACAAGCTGAAACCAGGTTCTGTACCAGAGGTAGTTTATAACATTTTTGATTTTACAGTATGAAGGAGTAAGGATGGTTTTGTTTTGTTGATTTTACTGTATTTTTTGTTCTAGTGTGGTGGTTCAGAACACTCTCTGGAGTTAGGCTCAGAAAACATTAAAATGTTTTTGTCAGCTATAGATGAAATGGGCTTGCCCATATTTCAGGGATCAGACTTGGAACAGGTTAATAGCATGACTATAAACTTGTGCTCGTGTCCTAACTAAGATATGTTGATCACTTCATGTTTACTTATGATTATCAAAAGTGCTTATATGTCTTAATTTTGAAGGCCATTTAGGTTGTATAACTTTTTCCATATGCACAAAAGTTTATCCTTATTTACTTTTATGCAATCTAAGTACCAGTCTATTTTCTGTTTTCGATATTTTGACATTGATACATTGTCCAGGGTTCTATGAAAATAGTAGTGGAGTGCCTTTTAACACTTCAGACAGAATTTATGCTGAATGATGGAGGACACAAATCTAGCACAGTATTAGCCGGTAAATCTGGAGCTGATGCAAGTAGAAGATGGAAATTGTTCGGAGAAAATTTTGGATGTGGCGATGTTTCATACAGAGAAGAATTTTCAAGAACTCAGTCTTCTCCATCCCCAGGAGAACGACCGAAGAACGGATCAGATTCAAAATTCCAGCATGCATTGAGAAGTCCTGTAATGGCAGGTATTTTTGTTTGATATTTTCCTTGCAACCGTCAATCATCTCGTGCTCACTTTGTACTAAAAAGTTAATCATTTGTTAAAGTAGTTATCTAACTGTTTGTTCTCGCTACTTTCCCAAACTCCACAAGCATGTTCCCTTTCTCAGACTGTTAAATTTTCCTTTCTCAACTTTGTACAGCCATCAGCTGCATTAATACATCACGTCGGACATAAGTTCCATGAAGTATTTCAGCTTAAACAAGGGAGCCACACTGAAATTTCTGCTGCAAAAATTTCAGAAATGATGAAATCTAACAGTTTGGATGTTAGTAAACAAATCCCTTTTTGTCAATGAAGCTATCTTGTTAGTTGGATACATTCTATACCAGGGATTTTGAATTTATACTTATTTTCCCTTATTTCGTTTTCTTACTGCTCTCAGATTGCCCCAACACAGTCATTTCTAAGTGTTGTCAATGGGATTCTTGATGAAAGCATTGAGCGGAAGAATGGCAAGATACCTCAAGTACGCGCTTGAAATACACATGTCGATTCATAGAATTTCTGTTTTACATGCTCTAACATCAGTTGGTTATCTAATCTGTCAGCGTGAAGCATGCCTACTGAGAAAAGTGGTGAAAGAAATTGAGCGTCGGATATCCACTCAAGCTGAACATCTTAGAATGGTATAATATATAGCTACTGTCTTCTCAATTTCTCTTTTCAGCGAATATGGTTCATATCATTTTTCTTTCCTTTATCTGCAGCAAAACAATCTATTTAAGATTCGTGAGGAGAAATACCAGTCGAGGATCTGTCACGATCCAATTTAGGATTGTGACCGGCACTTAGGAGCAAGTGCTCCCAAGTAAGCCTCATCGAAAATTTTACAGAAAATCGGACAGAGTTTCCCCTGTTTTTGGACCATCCGAAAATTTTCCTGTCTCAAATCAACAACCAAACATCCTAATATCAAACCAAACAATTGACAACTTGTCACTTAACCAATACAAGTCTCCGGTATAACTAAACCACCAACTAACCAATAGAAATACTAATATATATCCAACTTTGATAAATAAGAACGATACTCAACATAAGACCATAATAACGATAGAATACGCATGACACTAAAATAATAACTATGGAGCGACTCTAAGAGTTCAATGAAAAGACCATAACAATCCGAAAATCTATGCCCACGCGGACAAGTGCGAGGCTCACCGAGAAAATGACAAACTGTGCGCTCTAATTGACGAGATCCTCGCCTGTGTCAGCTGCTGTCTCTGTAAAATAAATTAGCGGGGAATGAGTCGCTAGCTCAGTGAATAATAATACTTAACCACAACCGTTTTTATTTGGGGACAAGTCAGAAAACATGCTAGTATCTCAAAGAGAAAATCACATAAAAATGCTCTTTCAGAAACAATAAATAATTTCTAGTCTCATCACGCTTTTCTTGTAGTAAAATATAATAAACAATTCAGTAAGAAGCTCGGTAACAATTGTATAATATCAGTATTCACATTTTGGGAGGTTTCAATGAACGGATCATGTAACGGTATAACTGTGGACTTCTTTACCAGAAGTCATATATAACGGTAGTCCCTACTCGAGGGAAATCGGTAACGGTATGCTAGTTCTACCTTCCCACTAGCGAGGGCTATAACGGTAATCGGTAATCTGTAAGTACAAGGTGCACCAGGTCTAACGAACCCGCCGTTAGCTACGGGATCCTTCAATGTCTACTCCCATTTATACTTGTCTCTGAAATTTCGTATATACTCGTAAAAACTATTTTAAAACAATATAGGGCATATCAGTTTTATCAAATCACATAATTTCATTCAGTAACGGTAATCATATCTCAAGTAACAATAAAACATATCTGGTGACAGTGAGAATATTTATAACAACTGTAATCATCTCAAATAATTATTTCGGTATCATATCGAGTAAAGGACTTGTCCCACATGCAAATTCAAAATAATCGATAACATGTTCATATTAATAATCATCTGTAAATCATGCAAGTTATAAAAACACAAATTGTGGTAAGATTACTACTCACTGTACTCGTGTCGAAATACCAATTTCGTCACCTCGAGCGATCTGTATGACTTTCTTCAATCAATCTATAATCACGTTAACATTGAACTCATGTTAATTTCCTTGTTTACGCTAATTCTTAGTTAATTTAAAATACCTAGCCCTTGAGGTTTCATAGTGACTCTTAATACGCCGAATCATGTTTACATGCTATGAGTAATTTAAATTAGTCCAAAATCTTCTTTATAAAAAAAAAACATTTATGTAGTTTAATTCATGTACGATTCAATTTCTTTAATCATGTATATAAGTTATAACTTAAATAGCATTATTGTCTATACTTTTTTTTTTTTTGGGTACTAAAATTTTCTATACCTGATGAAATCCATGAAGATATAAATCGGGATTTAAAGAAATCCTAGGAACTGAAGAAGAATCAAAGAAAGGAAAAATTGACCTTTTTGTGTAGGAATCAACAATGAAGCTTGATAACCTTTCTCGTTTTTTTCTTCTTGAAATTTACTGATAAAAGCTTCTCTTTTCCATTAAAGCATTGCTGCCCGTGAATTTCCCCTGCGTTAGAGTTCTTTTACTATCCAAAGCTTTTTTTTTTTCTTTTGTTGTTTTCCTGCCGTGAGCCTTCAGCCCCTTCCTTTAATCCTTTTCTTTCTTTCTCTGTTTTTGTTTGCTTCTGTTCCTTGCAGCAGCCCTTTTCCTTTTTCGTTTGTTTTTCTTCTTCTTTGTTTTTGTTTTCTTTTTTTTTGGTTAAAGAATGGGCTTCGGCCCTTTTTGTGTGCTTTATTTCTTTATTTATTTATTATTTTTTTTTTAAAATCCTACTAGGTGTAGGACTCAAATCCCCTTTTAGTTTTAGTTTGACTAGGTTTCCTTCTTTTTTTGATTTATTAGATTAATTTGTTCTTTTATTTATTTATTTATTTTTTCCTTTTTGTTTTGGACTTAAATTATTTTCTAAATGTCCAATATATATATATCCTCACTTAAATATTGGGGTATTATAGCTCGGGAGCAGATGGCCTTGACAGAGGCCCAACTTCAGTCGGTAAGGGAGAAAGGTGAGGCTCAATCCCAAAAACTCGAAGAGCTCCAGTCTCAACTAGGCATGACCGCTACCGAACGGGATACCCTCGCCAAGAAGATTAAAGCAGTCAAGTCAGTGGTGGAAATAACCAGGGCCGATGCTGAGAGATGGTGGCTCAGTACAAAGAAGACGCAGAGACAGCCTAGGACCGCCTGAATGTTATTGCCAATTACGTGAAGTGGCAATCCGAAGGGAGGCTCTCGAGGAAGTTCATGCCTGGGGATTCGACTTAATCGTCAAGATCGAAAATGTTAAGAGGCTCGAGGTCGGGGCCAAAAAGTTGGCATATATTCAGGATGAGGAAGGCTCCAAGGGCTCTGGTGGATTCGAGTGCGGAGAAGACTCTGATGGTTCCGGTGACGAGGCGGGCTCCGATAAAGATCAGGCTTAGGTGCCTTATAGATTTTTCTTTGTTTTTGTATTATTGTATGTTTTGTTGAGGCTATTTGGCTTTTGTAAAGATCTTTATACATACAAGGCTTTTTCTTTTTTTCCCTTTGGCAATTTTCAAGTTTGTTTCTTTTGGCTTTTTCTTTACGACTGCAAAGATTTCAAAAGCCTTAGCACGTATTTATAAGGTCTTGTTCGGAGGTTTGAACAAGGCTTGTTCTCTATGTGATTTTGTTTATAACTTGTGGGGGCTTGGTATGACCGGAAGCTTTCCCCAAAGTGCTTACTTAGAAGTTTTTAGATTATAATTTTGCCGA
>MCJB01051944.1:0-25811 GCA_002018475.1 Nicotiana obtusifolia
GGTGGAACTTCAGAACAAAACCAAGTCTATGGAGTGCATACATGAGTCAGAAATACTGCAAAAGAAATAATGCAGTAACAATACCCTGGACCAGAGGATCACAAACCTGGGAGAAGATGATAGAATGCAGAGAAATCATAGAACATCAAATTGCCTGGCAAATCAAGATGGGATCATCATTGTTCTGGTTTGATAACTGGACTAGATTGGGGGCCTTATACCACATAGTGCCAGCAAATCATCCAATTGACGACCCACTCCAAAATGTAAATCACTTCCTGCAAAATGATGAATGGAACAGACAGCAACTGATTGAAGCACTGCCACAGGAGCTAGTTGATCATATAACAACAACACTCAGGGCACCAAACATGGGACAATCACTCGACATCCCATTCTGGATGTTGCAAAGTCAAGGACACTTCACAGTCACAACTGCTTGGGAATACCTCAGGAAAAGAGAAAACCCAAATAGAGCATACAAGATGATATGGATCAAAGGACTCCCCTTCAAAATTGCTTTCTTTATGCGGAGGGAAAGGCAAGCTGCCACTTGATGATCTTTTAAAAAGATGGGGGTATCATCTGCCATCGAAATGCTGGTGTTGCTCTGAACCACGGGAGGAAACCATGACACACCTCTTCTTCACCTCTAACACTGCCAACAAAGTATGGAAATATTTCCTACAGAGAGCAGGAATAGCAATAGAAGGACTAACATTCCAACAAGTAATAACTAATTGCTGGACAGTAAGAGCACTCAACAGAATCAAACCAGTGCTGCAAGCTCTCCCATCATGCATAGTTTGGGAACTTTGGAAAAGAAGAAACAGTCATAAACATGGGGAACCAATCACAACAGGCAGAGTCATATACCAAATCTCTACCGCAATGCAAGCTCTGGTCAATATCAGAAAACCAGGTTTAAACGCTCCACACAAATGGAGCGATCTCCTTCACATTCTAGAAAGGCACACTCCCAAAATAACATACATCAAAGTGAACTGGGAATTCCCAAAACCGGGATGGATAAAGGTTAACACATACGGAACATCAAAAGGAAATCCAGGAAGAAGTTCCATTGGGTTCTGTGTGAGAAATGAAGTAGGAGATTTAGTATATGCTTTGGGCACAGAGATTGAAGAAGGAACAAACACGGAAGCTGAGGCAATAGCCATCAGGGAAGCATTGAAATACTGCTTAACACATGGCTACAGACAAATCTGGTTGCAGACAGACTCCTTGTTATTAAGCAACATCATAAACAGTAAATGGGAACGTCCATGGTGTATAGTTGATCAGATAGAAGAAATCTTCCAAATGAAACAAAACCTCACACTGATCACATCACATACATACAGGGAAGGAAATAAGTTGGCAGACCATATAGCAAATGTAGCCCTAGAGGAAGGGAGCTTTGAATGTCTGCACTTCTCCCAGTTGGATACAATAGCAAGGAAAATCCTCAATGACGACAAGTCACAATGCCCTTACTTAAGAATCAGCATAGCAAAAAAACCTCAAGTATGGGATCAAATGACAGCAAGGAGGATAAAGAGCACAAAGAGCACAGACCTGAACAAGCAAATATATTTCACTGCTCCATAAGCAGTTGCATCATTTTTCTGTTTTCTACTACTGATATTTCTCTTTCTTACTGCAGGATGATACACCAGTCAGCATGTAACTACAAAGGCTGCAAGAACAGAGAGCTAAATCGAGCAAAGCAAACACAGCTACTGGAACTCATAATGAAGATAACAAAACCAGCAGACACCACAAGGAAGAGAACATCAGACACTGGAACAAGCAATGCAAAAAACAGGAGCAGCAGCACCTCAATTGGCAGAAGAAATAGCACTAGCATCAGAAAGGAAAAAGGAACCAAAAGACAGCAAAATCATAAAGAACTCATGCACAGAAAGACAGAACTTAGATTACAAAAGACTCAGACAGCAATTCACATCAGGAACACTAGACAGTTAACTTGGAACAGGATCACAGAAAAGAAACAGCAAGCACCAAAGAACACCAATGCCACATTCACAATGAAGCATGGAAAAACTCTGTCGCACACAGGAAGACAAGGAAAGGAGATAAAGAAGTTGAACATCATCACAGAACCAAGAAGCAGCAATTATCAATTGAGGCATACAACAACAATCAGGACCAGCAATGTGAAGATGCCAGATTTGTCCGTCAAACCTCATCAGTTACATGGGCAGACCTCAGGAAACAGAGCCAGCAAAGTTCGCAGCAGTAATAACAGGACACAAAGCAGCAAATGCAGCAACACCAATACCTCCACAGACAAGTCACAACCTCCACCTCAAACACCCAGCAACATCATTCAGCAGGCGCAACAGCATCAAAACAAAAGAACAATGAAACACCCTCTCTTCTTCAACATCACCTTCAACATCAATACCAAAATGAAAGGCAACAACCTTATTCAAGGCACAGGCAAGACAACTAACAACACAAGCACCACAGCAACAAACTGTTCTCATAGGTGTAGGCCATTGGTGCAATTGCATTGTGTGGTATTAGCACCTTCGGTGCTCATTCTAATGCAATTGTATCAATTATCTTCTACCTATAAAAACATCAATCCTCACAGTACAGGCAGAGATATGAACCACAAACAGCAAAGCAACCTTCGAAGGACCAAGACAGGACAATCCTTGAACAAACTTTGTGCAGTAGTAGAGCAAATCTCTCATGTAACCATTGACAGAAGGGACAACTACACATTACAGACACAGCAGGAACTCAGCAGATGCATCACCAGCAAATCAAGCAACAAAAAGAAACACAACAGCAGAGAAAAGACACCTATAATACCTGTTCAACACACACAGAATCATACCTCAACACATCAGCAAGGAAGCAAAGAAGAAGCAGACAACAAAGATATGCAACAGAACAACATCAGCAACAATCAGCACCAACATCAGGGCAAACATCAGAAAATCCATCAAACATTCCAACAGCAAACAAGCACTGAAGTACTACATCAATTCTGAGAAAGCACCAACATTTCAACAACACACAATGACCTAAGCAAGAATCAGCACATCACCAAATTTTTTGCAAGATCACTCAATGGAACATGCATCAATCAACTAGAAGTAGAAACACACATGAATAGAATGGGAGACCTAGAAGTATCTCACTTTGATTTTGTACATATGTCTATCTATCATCCATATAAGATAGATATATATTATTTTACACTAGGTCGGACACACTTTGTACCTACTGGACACATTTTGTATTTTTGTATCTATAAGATAAGGTACATTTTCTTTTTTGGGGAGGTATGGTTTATGTCCCCCTCCCTCCTTTTAAATCTTTTTTGACTAACATAAATAAAAGCTCTATTTAATCAAAAAAAAAATACCTTGGGAATTTCTCTAGAGAAGTCTACTCCCTTGATTTTACCTTTGTCATTAGAAGGTGAAGGAAAATCCCTCGGGTTTTGAAGCAGAAGCTCTCGTGGAAGCCGTTCTTCGGACCGAAGAGGTTCTTCGAGTGGGATTTTCAAGAAATTTGAGATCCATAGATCCATCAAGGAACTGAATTACCCTTTCGATTTGTGATTTATCTGAATGAGAGCTGAGTGGTTGAGTTATAGCATAAATGTGCCATTCGTTACTGGAGAGTATATCGTTCCAATTGAGAAGTCCAGGCACGAAGATGGTGCTATGCTCGTGATTAGCTTTCATGCGCATGGTCACGCCTTTAGCACTTTCTATCTTAGCCTTAAGGGCTAAGGTAGTTGTCATAGGTCTTTAATATACCCTGTAGATAACGGAAAGCTTCTCTTAGCGGGAGAAAATAGGTATTGATATACCAATTTCGCTTGATTTGGTTATCAGGGTGAGTCCACAAATTTTTAAGGATTTTAGGATCAGGAGTGAAAGGTTCATTAGACCTAATCATAAGAATATAATCCTTTTTAGATGGAGGCTACATTTCACTAGCAGTAGGACTACCGGAGAAGGAGTTGGTCTGGTAGTAAACCTTGGGAATTTCTCTAGAGAACTCTACTCCCTTGATTTTACCTTTGTCATTAGATGGTGAAGGGAAGTCCTCCATTCGATTTTTTCTTCCCTTCGGGGTTTTGAAGTAGAAGCTCTCGTGGAAGCCGTTCTTCGGACCGAAGAGGTTCTTCGAGTGGGATTTTCAAGAAATTTGAGATGCATAGATCCATCAGGGAATTGAATTACCCTTTCGATTTGCGATTTCTTTGAATGAGAGCTGAGTGGTTGAGTTATAGCATAAATGTGCCATTCGTTGCTGGAGAGTATATCGGTCCAATTGAAAAGTCCAGGCACGAAGATGGTGCTATGCCCGTGATTAGCTTTCATGAGCATGGTCACGCCTTTAGCACTTTCTATCTTAGCCTTAGGGGCTAAGGTAGTTGTCATAGGTCTGTAATATACCCCATTGATAACGGCTATCTCCCGTGTATTGATTTTGCTATTCATATTCTTGGTTTTGACATTAAGTGTCAAGGCATCCATGACGTTGGGGTCATTGACGTCTACCGAGAAATTGGATAGCAATTGAAGTACACCGGGCCATCGGCGAGGTTACTTTGAAGGACGCCTAAAAGTGAATCGTCAAAGTTCTAAAGCACATATCTGTAATAATGGAATCTATTTTACTAACGACTTCGTTTTCACAGAAGAGATCAACGAAGATTCTAAAGATGATAATCTTCCCTCTAATGATGATAACCTTCCCAACAACGATCACCGCCTCGAATCTTATCTTTCTAATGCAGAGGCACGTCCATCTGAAGGATAAGATTCGGGGAGGGGATCGTTGTTGGGAAGGTTATCATCTTCAATTTTTTCATTATGAATTTTTTTGAAATCTTACTACTTTGATTTTATTGAGTCTTGATTTAATCTGTTTTATCTCATTTTTGAGATAAAATGAGACACTAGGTTGGGCTTTGAACAAAGTTTTATCACTAGTATCTTCTATTTGCTTAGAAACCACATGAAGAAGTTGGTTGGAATATATTACTTGTTGAACGACTCTATCTATGTCGTCGTTGGTAGTTATTGTTGGTGCAACACTGATAACCTTGTTTCCTACGAGGATATTGATTCCTTCAAGGGCGGTAGTGGAGGATTCTATTACCTTGTTGTTGATGGTGTACCATTTTTTAATAAGGACTTTGAGTGAATCCTTTTGACTATTGAGTTGGCCGGAGATTTCGAACCATTTAAAGAACTCGATTATACGTCTTGTTCCTTTCATGTCCTTCATCCAACGATCTCGGAAAGCTTCTCTTAGCGGGAGAGAATAGGTATTCGTATACCAATTTCGCTTGATTTGGTCATCAGGGTGAGTCCATAAATTTTTAAGTATTTTAGGATCAGGAGTGAAAGGTTATTTAGACCTAATCATAAGAAGATAATCCTTTTTAGATGGAGGCTCCATTTCACTAGTAGTAGGACTACTGGAGAAGGAGTTGGTCTGGTAGTAAACCTTGGGAATTTCTCTAGAGATGTCTACTCCCTTGATTTTACCTTTGTCATTAGAAGGTGAAGGAAAGTCCTCCGTTCGATTTTTTCTTCCCTCGGGGTTTTGAAGTAGAAGCTCTCGCGGAAGCCGCTCTTCGGACCGAAGTGGTTCTTCTAGTGGGATTTTCAAGAAATTTGTGATCCATTGATCAATCAGGGAATTGAATTACCCTTTCGATTTGCGATTTCTCTAAATGAGAGCTGAGTGGTTGAGTTATAGCATAAATGTGCCATTCGTTACTGGAGAGTATATCGTTCCAATTGAGAAGTCCAGGAAGGAAGATGGTGCTATGCTCGTGATTAGCTTTCATGAGCATGGTCACGCCTTTAGCACTTTCTTTCTTAGCCTTAGGGGCTAAGGTAGTTGTCATAGGTCTGTAATATACCCTGTAGATAACATCTATCTCCCGCGTATTGATTTTGCTATTCATATTCTTGGTTTTGACATTAAGTGTCAAGGCATCCATGACGTTGGGGTCATTGACGTCTACCGAGAAATTGGATAGTAATTGAAGTATACCGGGCCATCGGCGAGGTTACTTTGAAGGACGCCTAAAAGTGAATCGTCGAAGTTCTAAAGCACATATCTGTAATAATGGAATCTATTTTACTAACGACTTCGTTATCACAGAAGAGATCAACAAAGATTCTAAAGATGATAATCTTCCCTCTAATGATGATAACCTTCCCAACAACGATCACCTCCTCGAATCTTATCTTTCTGATGTAGAGGCACGTCCATCAGAAGGATGAGATTCGGGGAGAGGTCGTTGTTGGAAGGTTATCATCTTCCATTTTTTCATTATCAATTTTTTTGAAATCTTCCTACTTCGATTTTAGTGAGTCTGGATTTAATCTATTTTATCTCATTTTTTAAGATGAAATGAGACATTAGGTTGGACTTTGAAAAATGATTTATCGCTAGTTTTAGTTTTTTGCTTAGAAACCACATGAAGAAGTTGTTTGGAATAATTTACCTGTAGAACGACTCTATCTAAGTCGCCGTTGGTAGTTATTGTTGGTGCAGCACTGATATCCTCGTTTCCTACGGGGATATTGATTCCTTCAAGGGCGGAGTGGAGGATTCTATTACCTCGTTGTTGATGGTGTACCATTTTCTAATAAGGAATTTGACGAAATACTTTTGAGTATCGAGTTGGCCGGAGATCTCGAACCATTTAAAGAACTCGATTATACATCTTTTTCCTTTGATGTCCTTCATCCAACGATCTCGGAAAGCTTCTCTTAGCGGGAGAGAATAGGTATTCGTATACCAATTTCGCTTGATTTGGTTATCAGGGTGAGTCCATAAATTTTTAAGGATTTTAGGATCAGGAGTGAAAGGTTCTTTAGACCTAATCATAAGAAGATAATCCTTTTTAGATGGAGGCTCCATTTCACTAGCAGTAGGACTACCGGAGAAGGAGTTGGTCTGGTAGATTGAAGTATACGGGGCCATCGGCGATGTTACCTTGAAGGACGCCTAAAAGTGAAACGTCAAAGTTCTAAAGCACATATCTGTAATAATGAAATCTATTTTACTAACGACTTCGTTATCACAGAAGAGATCAACGAAGATTCTAAAGATGATAATCTTCCCTCTAATGATGATAACCTTCCCAACAACGATCACCTCCTCGAATCTTATCCTTCTGATGTAGATGCACGTTCATCAGAAGGATAAGATTCGGGGAGGTGATCGTTGCTGGGAAGGTTATCATCTTCAATTTTTTCATTATCAATTTTTTTGAAATCTTCCTACTTCGATTTAATTGAATCTGGATTTAATGTGTTTTATCTCATTTTTGAGATAAAATGAGACACTAGGTTGGGCTTTGAACAAAGTTTTCTCACTAGTATCTTCTATTTGCTTAGAAACCACATAAAGAAGTAGGATGGAATATTTTACCTGTTGAACGACTCTATCTATGTCGTCGTTGGTAGTTATTGTTGGTGCAGCACTGATAACCTCGTTTCCTACGGGGATATTAATTCCTTCAAAGGCGGAGTGGAGGATTATATTACCTCGTTGTTGATGGTGTGCCATTTTTTAATAAGGACTTTGAGTGAATCCTTTTGACTATCGAGTCGGCCGGAGATTTCGAACCATTTAAAGAACTCGATTACACATGTTGTTCCTTTCATGTCCTACATCCAACGATCTCGGAAAGCTTCTCTTAGCGGGAGAGGATAGGTATTGGTATACCAATTTCGCTTGATTTGGTTATCAGGGTGAGTCCATAAATTTCTAAGTATTTTAGGATCAGGAGTGAATGGTTCTTTAGACCTAATCATAAGAAGATAATCCTTTTTAGATGGAGGCTCCATTTCACTAGAAGTAGGACTACCGGAGAAGGAGTTGGTCTAGTAGTAAACCTTGGGAATTTCTCTTGAGAAGTCTTCTCCCTTGATTTTACCTTTGTCATTAGAAGGTGAAGGGAATTCCTCCGTTTGATTTTTTCTTCCCCTCGGGGTTTCGAAGTAGAAGCTCTCGTGGAAGCCGTTCTTCGGACCGAAGAGGTTCTTCTAGTGGGATTTTCAAGAAGTTTGAGATCCATAGATCCATCAGGGAATTGAATTACCCTTTCGATTTGCGATTTCTCAGAATAAGAGCTGAATGGTTGAGTTATAGCATAAATGTGCCATTCGTTGCTGGAGAGTATATCGTTCCAATTGAAAAGTCCAGGCACGAAGATGGTGTTATGCCCGTGATAAGCTTTCATGAGCATGGTCGCGCCTTTAGCACTTTCTATCTTAGCCTTAGGGGCTAAGGTAGTTGTCATAGGTCTGTAATATACCCCATAGATAACGGCTACCTCCCGCGTATTGATTTTGCTATTCATATTCTTGGTTTTGACATTAAGTGTCAAGGCATCCATGACGTTGGGGTCATTGACGTCTACCGAGAAATTGGATATCAATTGAAGTACACCGGGCCATCGGCGAGGTTACTTTGAAGGACGCCTAAAAGTGAATCGTCAAAGTTCTAAAGCACATATCTGTATTAATGGAATATATTTTACTAATGACTTCATTATCATAGAAGAGATCAACGAAGATTCTAAACATGATAATCTTCCCCCTAATGATGATAACCTTCCCAACAACGATTACCTCCTCGAATCTTAACTTTCTGATGTAGAGGCACGTCCATCAGAAGGATAAGATTCGGGGAGGGGATCGTTGTTGGGAAGGTTATCATCTTCAATTTTTTCGTTATCAATTTTTTTGAAATCTTCCTACTTCGATTTTATTCAGTCTAGATTTAATTACTTTTATCTCATTTTTTAGATTAAATTAGACACTAGGTTGGGCTTTGAACAAAGTTTTATCACTAGTATCTTCTATTTGCTTAGAAACCACATGAAGAAGTTGGTTGGAATATTTTACCTGTTGAACGACTCTATCTATATCGTTGTTGGCATTTATTGTTGGTGCAACACTGATAACCTCGTTTCCTACGGGGATATTGATTCCTTTCAGGGCGGAGTGGAGGATTCTATTACCTTGTTGAGTGAATCCTTTTGAGTATCGAGTTGGCCGGAGATTTCGAACCATTTAAAGAACTCGATTATACATCTTGTTCCTTTCATGTCCTTCATCCAACGATCTCGGAAAGCTTCTCTTAGCGGGAGAGAATAGGTATGGTATACCAATATCGCTTGATTTGGTTATCAGGGTGACTCCATAAATTTCTAAGTATTTTAGGATCAGGAGTGAAAGGTTCTTTACAACTAATCATAAAAAGATAATCCTTTTTAGATGGAGGCTCCATTTCACTAGCAGTAGGACTACCAGAGAAGGAGTTGGTCTAGTAGTAAACCTTGGGAATTTCTCTAGAGAAGTCTACTCCCTTGATTTTTCCTTTGGTATTAGAAGGTGAAGGAAAGTCCTCCGTTCGATTTTTTCTTCCCTCGGGGTTTTGAAGTTGAAGCTCTCGTGGAAGCCATTCTTCGGACCGAAGTGGTTCTTCTAGTGGGATTTTCAAGAAATTTGAGATCCATAGATCAATCAGGGAATTGAATTACCCTTTCGATTTGCGATTTATCTGAATGAGAGCTGAGTGGTTGAGTTATAGCATAAATGTGCCATTCGTTACTGGAGAGTATATCGTTCCAATTGAGAAGTCCAGGCGCGAAGATGGTGCTATGCTCGTGATTAGCTTTCATGAGCATGGTCACGCCTTTAGCACTTTCTATTTTAGCCTTAGGGGCTAAGGTAGTTGTCATAGGTCTGTAATATACCTTGTAGATAACATCTATCTCCCGCGTATTGATTTTGCTCCCATACCCAGTCCACTTAGGGTCGGACTTCAAAGACCTAGAAACTTTGTTGTCTGTGTCAAAGTGACGCCATTTCTAGTCAATTTTGGTCAAGCTAATCATCACTCTTCATCTCTTCTAATCCAACGGTCCTGAACAGACCATTCTTTCCCCTAAATATGTCCCAATAGACCCTACCCCCAACAAAAGTCTTCTCTCTTAAACCCCATTTTTCCCTCACCTCTCTCTGCCGTGCATTGTCCGCCACAAATCTCTCACGGTGGTGGTCCGACTCTAAACGACCCCAAATCATCACCCCATAATCCCCATCCTTTCCTCGTACCTCCACTTACCCTTAATCCCATAAGTAAAAAAACCTAGAACTGCACGATTTGTGGATCTAGAAATCACAAAAAATCGCATACCTCTTTTTTTTTTATTTCTCTTCAATCCTTACCTGTGTGAGGGTAAAATTCACCCAAATCGACAAATTTTGATTAGTACGGTCGATTGGTGGTGGTTTTTGCTAAATTTTTTGCCACCAGAATCTGATTAAATTCAGTTGACCAACCAGAAGTAACCCAAATCCTTTGTTATTTCCTCCTTCGACTGGACGGTAGTATTGTTACATATAACATTGGCCTGCATGGAGAAATTTCGGCTAGTGCTAGAGTAACAATCCTTCCAGCTCGCCGAAATTTCTGTTTTTGGCCGCTCGTTGGAACTGGAAGGTATATCTTTCCCTCTTTTTCTCTTATGTTTTCCCTTATTTTGGTTCTTTTTGTTTTTTTGTTGATTGTTTGTTCTAGTCGTCTCTGTCTAAGTTAGCTAAAGCATGTTTGAATTGATCATTTGTTTCATTTTAGTTGAGCATAATTAATTGCTAGCCATTGCCCGCATGTCTGGTATTTTGAATTTCTGAATGTTTCATCACATGATTATGTGTCATTGAGCATGCTTATGTGTTTAATTTCGTTTTAGCTTTTAAACTCTTTTGACTTGAGGTTTGAATTATTACTTTATGTATTAAAGTAATAAATCAAGTGCCTTGAACTGATTCTAAGATTTAATTAGTGGTGCATAAGCCTTGTTTAGAAGTTAACTAGTTTAAAATTGGGCTTAGGAGGATATCTAGGCTAAGTACATAGTTTGGTAAGGAGAAGGCCATCTGATTTAGACCCATTTGACCTTGACTCAAGTAGATTAAAAGTAAAAAAGGTAAACATTAAGTGATAGCATCAAGGACAAGGATAGAGTTTTGGAAGATCCAAAAAGGCCATTTACAATATCTCAAGCTAAAGAGTTGCAGACCAAGGTTGCTGGACTTCAATGGCAAATAAAGAAGCTTTTAATTGGGGATGGACGAGCTCAAGCCCAAAGGAGATGAATTGTACATGTTTTACAATTATTTAGTGGCCCAAATTGAAGTTCAAGAGGAGGAAGATTAGGTCCCTAACTCGGTCCTTGAAATCTAGCAAAAGAACACCCAGAAGAGCTCAAAATAATCTTAAAAGAGGTCCAAAAGGGGGTGTTTGAAAAGGAGCTCAATTGGAATCTATTGTAAAGCGGTCAAAGATCCGAATCTATTGTTTTAATTTATTTTTAAGTAAAGGCGTTTGATTTCTTCAAAATCAAGAAGTTGTTGCTTGGAACTTGTCAAAGCAGTAGAACTTGTGTTCTTGGAAGTTCCTGGAATTCTTTCCTTGAATTTTCCATATTCTTTATTTTATTCACTTCAATTCTAGTTGTTTAATTCCTTATTATTATTGCTTCCACATTTACTTCTCAAAGTCATACTCTACTTTGGATTCCCGACCTTGTTGTTATCAAGAGGTATCAGAGCGCTTCTATCAAGGTTTCGTTCTTGATAATTCTGGGGATTTCTTGAATACTAAGAGCGAAAACAAGAAAACAAGTTAAAAACAACAAAAAAAAAAACGAAAATCAGTTAAAAATATGGAATTGCTTGCTCTCCCGGAACTTTCTTTTGTATCTAATTTGTTTCCAAACACTATCAAAGAAAACCAAAAGAGGGGATCCCATATTTCAAAGATAAGACAAAAATTTAATTTTCTTACTTTTTCTAATCTAAATATATCATCTCCTTTTTGTTTGTGTTTTGTTTCAACCAAGCCTAATAGTTCTAGGATTTGGTTCTTATTTCATTTGTTCCCCAAAACCTATATTTTACTACTAAAAGCTTTATACGAGTTGGATTTAACTATAAATCTATAAAGCATTTTGTTCAAAGGTTATTTTGAGAGATAAAAAAAAGACAAAGTGTGTGTGAGAAAAACTGAGGGAATAGACAATTTGTATGATACAGTTTAAATTATTTAAGATGTCACGTACAGGAAGTGATCATGAACGAAGGGTTCTTTAAGAAGCCGAATCAAAGCAAGAAATGATTTTACTTGCAAGCTATGCATTAACAATTCGAAAGGTGGAGTTTGCAACTCCAAGAGATGAGGACACCATTATTGAGCAAAATGATACAATAGCTGAACTTAAAATGGAAATTAATGTTAGGCCCCAAGCTAGGAGAAATGTACCCCTTGTTCCATTGTAAATCAAGAAAACCTTATAGATGATTTTGATGATATTGATTTTAATAGGGTGGGAAGAGATAGGAAGGGACAAAGAGGTAGAGTAGAAGATGATAATATAAGTAGTATAAAGATGAAGATGCCATCTTTCAAGGGAATGAGGGATCCAGACTTCTACCTTGATTGGGAGAGAGAGGTTGAAGCCATCTTTGACTGTCACAACTACTCTGAGAGTAAGAAAGTTAAACTTGCTATTGTTGAGTTTTCTAACTATGCTGCTATTTGGTGGAAAACGCTTACTAGGGACAGATTGCAAGAAGAACAAGCACCAATTGCTACTTGGGCTGATATGAAGAGGGTGATTAGAAAGAGATTCATACGATCACACTTTCAAAGAGAGCTACAGCAACATCTTCAAACATTGAAGCAAGGGTCCATGCCTGTGGATGAGTACTTTAAGGCTACGAATATGGCTATTATCCAAGCTAATTGTATGGAGGAAGAAGAGGCTACAATAGCTAGGTTTTTAAATGGTTTAAATAAGGAAATAGCCGATGTAGTAGAACTACAACAATATGTAACAATAGATGAGTTAGTTGATTTCTCTGTAAAGGTACGAAATCAAAATAAAGTAAAGCAAACTAGCTCATGGAAAGCACGGTCAAACACCATTTCCAAGAATCCATGGCCGATTCAAGAGATGAAAAGTTTTTCTAGACCTCAAGAAGACAAGGGCAAAGGTAGATTTGAGAACAAAGAAGAAGGTAAAACCTTTAGTCCTAAGCCTTTACACCTTCTAGTTCTACTCTATATCATAAATGTAGAGGAAGGGGAAATCTGATGCATGAATGTCCAAGTAGAAGAAACATCTTTCTTAGAGAAGATGGAGGATATGAGAGTGAAAAAATTGAGGGAGAAGAAGAGGGAGATGTGAGTAATGAAAATAATATAGAACTACCTAATGATGTCATGATTGGGGTAGTTAGGAGGATTATGACTATCAATTTAGGAAGCAATAGTAAAGAACAAAGGGAGAATATCTTCCGTACTACGTGTGGGATAAAGGGGAAAACTTGTTCTATGATCATTGATAGTGGTAGTTGTGCTAATGTGGTGAGTTTGTACTTTGTGGAAAAATCGAGACTTGCATGCATGAAACACCCTACTCCCTATAGACTCCAATGGTTAAATGATAGTGGTGAACTAAAGGTAAACAAACAATGCAGGCATGATTTCTTTCAAAGTTGATAGATATGAGGATGATATTCTCTGTGACATAATCCCTATGTAAGCTTGTCATATCTTACTGGGTCGTCCTTGGCAGTATGATAGGAATACTTTTCGTGATGGAAGGAAGAATAGATATTCTCTTGAGCTGAATGGCAGAAAATTTACTCTTACACCTTTATCTCCTTCTCAAGTGTTTGAAGATCAAAAGAGATTAAGGGAAGCAATGGGAAACCCAAGGGGAGGTATAAAAAGTGAGCTTGAGGAAAAAGCCAAGAAAGGAGACCAAGAGATAGAAAAAAAAAAAGAAGAGATGGCCAAGAGAAAGAGAGAGAGGGCAGCAATTTGAGGGATGAGATAAAAAGGGGTTTGAATGAAAAAATAGAAAGTCTTGGTGAGAGGAAAGAGGCTAAGGAAATAAAAAAAGAGAGTTTCTATATAAAAGCCAATGAGTGTTTAAATGCAAGAAAAGAGGGTTGCCCATAATACTACTTACTTAAAGAGAAGCGTTGATTAATTATGAGTTACTAACGTCTTCATTGCCAAGTAGTATTTCTTATGTTTTGTAGGATTTTGAAGATGTCTTTTTCGAAGATATTCCTAATGGATTTCCACCTTTGCGTGGAATTGAGCATCAAATTAATTTTGTGCCTGGATCACGAATTCCAAATAGGCCGGCTTATAGGAGTAATCCAGAAGAGACAAAAGAGCTTCAAAGGCAAGTTGAGGAGTTGATTGAGAAAGGCTTTCTAAGAGAGAGCATGAGCCCTTGCTCTGTTCCCATCCTATTGGTACCAAAAAAAGGATGGAACTTGGAGGATGTGCGTCGATTATAGAGCAATCAAAAAGATAATGGTAAAGTATCGCCATCCTATTCCTCGTTTTGATGACATGTTGGATCAATTACATGGATCTTAAATCTTTTCTAAAATTAATCTAAAATGTGGTTAGCATCAGATTCGAATGAATCTTGGAGATGAATGGAAAACTACTTTTAAGACCAAATATAGGCTTTATGAGTGGTTAGTTATGCATTTGGTTTGACTGATGCACCTAGCACTTTCATGAGATTAATGAATCATATTTTTAAAGATTTTCATGGAAACTTTATTGTGGTGTACTTCGATGGTATACTAATCTTTTCTAACACTTTAGAAGATCATGTAGAACACCTAAAATAAGTTTTTGAAGTTCTTAGAAAGCAACTTTTATTTGCTAATCTTAAAAAGTGTACTTTTTGTCTGGATCGTGTGATTTTCTTGGGTTTTATGGTTAGTTCTAAAGGAGTTGAGGTTGATGAAGAGAAAATCAAAGCAGTTAAAGAATGGCCTAAACCTCAGAGCGTAACTGAAGTTAGGAGTTTTCATGGACTTGCTAGTTTTTATAGGAGGTTTGTGAGAGACTTTAGCTCCATTGCTTCTCCTATAACTGAAGTTATCAAAAAGGATAAGAATTTTACATGGGGAAAAGAACAAGATGATGATTTTAACTTGTTGAAAGAAAAGTTATGTTCTGCTCTATTGTTACAATTGCCTAATTTTTCTAAATCTTTTGAAATTAAATGTGATGCTTATGACAAAGGAATGGGTGTTGTTTTGATGCAAGATTCTAAACTTGTTGCCTACTTTAGTGAGAAGTTGAGTGGAGCCACATTGAACTATTCCACTTACGACAAAGAGTTATATGCTTTCGTAAGGGCTTTAGCCACATTGCAACATTACTTGTGGCCGAGAGTGTTTGTCATTGAAACTGACAATGAATCCTTGAAATACTTGAAGAGTCAAGGTAAGCTTAGTAGGAGACATGCTAATTGGGTTGAATTCATTGAAACATTCCCTTATGTAATTTCTTACAAACAATGAAAAGAGAATGTTGTTGTTGATGCACTTTCAAGAAGGTATGCCTTAGTTTCTACTCTGACTTCTAAATTAATGTTGATTTTGGCAAGATTTTTACAGGCTGTAAGTTGGGTCCTTTTGAGAGGTTTAATCTCCAAGATGGGTTTCTCTTTAAGGAAAATAAGTTGTGTATCCCTAAGCTCTGTACGTGAAGTATTTGTAAGGGAAGCACCTTGTGGAGGGCTTATGGATCACTTTGGAGTCCCAAAGACACAAGACATACTTGCTGAAAATTTTGTTTGGCCTGGAATGAGAAAAGATATTGAAAGAATGTGTGCACAGTGTTTGGAATGTAAACAAGCTAAATATGATGTGTTACCACATAGTCTTTACATGCCATTACCTGTTCCTACTTCACCTTGGATTGGCATTTATATGGATTTTGTGTTAGGTTTGCCTAGAACAAGGTATGGTAAGAATAGTACATTTGTTATGGTAGATATGTTCTCCAAAACGGCCCATTTTATTCCTTATTTAAAGACTGGCTGATCTTTCTATAAAAGAAGTTGTTAAATTGCATGGTATACCCAGAACTATTGTAAGTGATACGGATACTAAGTTTTTGAGCCGATTTTGGCGTGTTTTTTTGGAGGAAGTTAGGCACTAAATTGTTGTTTTCTACTTCTTGTCACCCACAAACTGATGGACAAACTGAAGTAGCTAATAGAACCTTAGGAAACATGTTGAGGGCTGTTTTGAAAGGTAAATTGACTTCTTGGGAAGACCACTTACCAATGATTGAATTTGCTTACAATAGAACAATCCATTCTTCTACAAGTATGTCCCCTTTTTGAGTTTATTTATAGTTTCAATCCCTTTACTCCCCTTGATTTATTACCATTACCTACTAATGTTATTGTTAATCTTGATGGTAGGACAAAGGCAGAGATGATGAAAAAATTTCATGAGCAAACAAAGCTTGCAATTGAGAAGAAAAATGAGCAAACTTCCTTGAGAAAGAATAAGGGTCGAAAACAAGTTGTTTTTAAACCTGGAGATTTAGTTTGGGTTCACTTTAGAAAGGAGAGATATCCTTCCAAAAAGGAAGTAGGAGTTTCACCTAGAGGAGATGGCCCATTTCAAGTCCTTGAAAGGATTGGAGACAATGCTTACAAGCTGGACCTTCCTAGTGAGTTTCAAGCAAGTGCTACATTCAATGTTGCTGACTTATCTTTGTTTGATGTAGAACCGAATTTGGGGACGAATTCTCTTTAAGAAGAGGGGAATGATAGCATCAAGGACAAGGATAGAGTTCCGGAAGATCCAAAAAGGCCATTTACAATATCTAAAGCTAAAGAGTAGCAGAACAAGGTTCCCGAGCTCGGCCTTAAAATCTAGCAAAAGAGCACCCAGAAGAGCTCAAATGAGTTTAAAAGAGTTCAAAAAGGGGGGTGTTTGAAAAGGAGCTCAATTGGAGTCCAAACCAATAGCCCAAACTAGTAGTTTTAAGGCCCAATCTGCACCAAAGGGATTTGGCCGCCCCTACCTAATTTTGTCAGTTTTCTTATTTCTTAGCAACCACTTTACCTAATTTTGATGACTTTTGTTACCCCATAGCATCCCTCCTACCTAATTTTGAGGACTTTTACTCCTATAAATAAGGAGTTCTTCTTATTCATTGAGGGACTTCATTATTGATTAAGAAAATCATACTTTGAGATTTCTTTTGAACCTTTGTTACTTATGCTTTGAATTTATCTTTCAACCTTTACTTGTTCATAGTTTAAGGTTGTAAAATTACTTCTCTTTTGTGATATCCTTGATTCCTTTGGGGTATTCTTAGAAGTCGATTAATACTAGTTATTGATTGTTGTCTTAAGTTACTCGTTAAGCTGTCAAGATTCCAATCAATTGTTTTGATTTGTTTTTAAATGAAGGCATTTGATTTCTTCAATAAATCAAGACATTGTTGTTTGGATCTTGTCAAGGCTGTAGAACTTGTGTTCTTGAAGTTCCTGGAATTATTTCCTTGAATTTTCTCATATCCTTTACTTTCTGCACTTCAATTCTAGTTGTTCAATTTCTTATTATTATTGCTTTCGTATTTACTTCTCAAAATCTTACTCTAGTTTGGATTCCCGACCTTGTTGTTCTTACTAAGAGAATGAAGGGTACCCTAGGGATTTAACTTGGGGAATCTTAATACTAATTAACTATGAAGCTTCTAGGAAAGAACCTTAGGGATTAATTGGCAAAGAAATAAGAAAAAGGCCGGTTGCGAGGGGTCTATGAGATAAAAAAAGAAAACTAAAAGGAGTAAAATAAAAGAGAAGTTGGAGAGAGCTCTAAGCATATTTTACTCTATGAAAGGACTTCTCCCTCATGTTTTCAGCATTCAGAATCCTCTCAAAAAATCAAAAAAATCAGGTGAAAAGATTTTGCAATTCAAAGTTCCATCTCGAATATGAAACTTCCAGCTATAGAAATTTGAGAGATGAAAAACAAGCCAATTTCCCTCAGAAAATAGTCTGTAAAAGAGCTGTTTCTGTTTCTGTTGGTCCCTAAGAATTTCCCCATTATTTTTGGGTTTGGCAAAGCTAGAGTTAAGCTGCAATTTTGTTGTTTCTGCTATGACAAGTTGTTGGGCTCCATGCTTAAGAGTATCAAACCTTTATTTGATCACTATTTGTTGTTTTTCTATTAGCATGTATGTGTACGCTCAGTTGTAACTCTCTATTAAATCTATGAATGAGGATTTGAGCTGTTCAAAGCCATGTTTATGACTAATTTCATAGATGTTTCACGAGATTTGTCTATAGCTTCTTCTATGTTAGTTTTTGTTCTGATTGCTTATTTGAACTTAGTGCTTAAACTGAAACTATTCTCTGATTAAGTTTAGTAACTGTTCAATGCCATGTTTATGACTAATCTCATGGATTTGGATATGCCTATAGCCGCTTCTATGTTAGCCTTTGGTTCTAATTTTCCGCTTTGAGCAAAAAATTTAAGCTACAATTACTCTTTAATCAGTTTAGCTGCTACTGGCAGTAGGACTTATTCTAATGAAGCATGTTAGTAGTCAAAATATCATCATGTTTAGCATCTCTATGTTACTGTTAGTAGTGCATTTAGTGAGTTTACGAGAGATTGGGTTGAGATAGTTTGGTACTGGCACTCTTAACATATGAGGATGAAGGTTGAGTATTTAGTTTAAGTTCAAATCAAAAGCATGAGGAGATAAAAGCTAATTATTTGAAACCTATTTGTTGTAACAATGTTTAATTCCATAAATGGAGGGTGTTAGTTCATAGAAGTGGCTGTTATTGTAAACAAAAACCTGAATTATGATTTCTGTAGCGCTATGATACTAAATTTGGACGATCATGTATTAAGGTTTGAAGTAGTTTGTAATTAATTTCGTTCTTTTTTTTTTGTGATGATGTTAATAGAGTTGTCAAAACGAGCCAGCCCAGCCCAGTGCAGCCCAAACCTCGTGGGCTTTTAAATTTGATGGGCCAGGCCGGGCGGGCCACCATATGAATGGGGCCGTGGACTAGGGCGGGTCGGCCCTTCAAGTTTTTTTTTGAAAAAAGAATTTATTTAAATCCTTAAATATTTTTTTGCGACATAGTCGATTAATCATGTAAACAACTTTTGTTTGCTTGGAGCGTACAAAAAGCTTGATATTTGACGAGGAATCTCGAAATTAAAATGCATATTCTCTATATCTCTAGCTCTTCTTTTTTAAAGTTACATGAATATTTTCTTAATACTTTTTCTTCATTTTCCTCATATTCAGGGATTGGTTCAATAAGTTTATATGCTGAGGTTTTTTAATTTAGGATTATCATCATTTGCTGATTTCATCGTTATAATCCACAAAGAAAGTTAAAATTTATGAAATTTGCTAATGGTTTAAAATTGATCTTTTTTAATATTGAAGAGCAGTTTATATATTAATAATATATTAAAGTAATCCAAACTGATCATTGGCCACTTAAAGTAATTTTTTTTTTTTGAAAAAAGATTATTATTGGGCACCTAAAAATTTTCGAGTTCGTTATTAATTATGTAAAAGAAAAATTAATTTTTTCATATTACATACATGTAAAAAATCTAAATTCCAGTTGATATGGAAGGGTAAATGAGCAATCTAGGGTTGGGGAATGGGGATTATAGTTAATAGTTTTTTAAATTTTTATTTTTTTAAATATTAAATATTTGATAATTAATTAATTTTTGGCTCACGAGCCAGCCCAGGCCCAACCTCAGTCAAGCCTCAAGGGCTAGCGTGCTAACTTGGGCCGGGCTTATTAGCCTCAGTTTTAAATTGTCTCGAAAACTCATAGCCCAACCCTACCCAAGTAGCGAGCTGGGTTGGGCTGGCCTCACGGGCCTAGTCCATTTTGACGGCTGTGAAAAGACCAAGTTGAATGTTCAGAAGTTATTAAGCTTGAATAGCTATCCCAAACGAGGCTATACAATCAGTTTGGAGTCAAGTGGACTTTGAACCCTGCGTGTATCTGGGCTAAATTTTAGGCCCATCTAGAAGACGGCCCTATTGCATAAGCAGGCAGGCCATTCCACAAGGGCTAGAACACCCTGGGCTTTACTCTAAGACCCACTTTTGCTCGCTTTTACATGTTAGAGGTCTTAATATGAGACTTTAATCATAGATAACTTATAATTGCCAATTAATCATCAACCCTCATTACATTAAGTGGTTAAATACAAATCACAAACTGAATGTTTAGTCCATCAATTTATCTTAAACCATTCCTTTATAAAAAATTCATAACACCTTCTACTTATGAAACTTATCCTTTTCAAATACTACAGTGCATTGGTTTTAAATAAGCTTTAATGCAACAACAATTCAAGCAAGTTTAAAAATGAGTTTAATCTTTGTACACTTACCCACGAGTAATCTCCATAAACTCTTGAGCATGTTAAATTTAGAAAATAAATATCTCATGAACATCCATAGTTGCTTTGGACGTGCTTTAATAAATTATCGTCACAGTTATGGGTACGGTTCCTGCGGCGTAATTGTGACATAATCCATAAATTCAAGCGCACGTTCGCATGAGTTGACCTAACAACTTCAAATAAATTAATAAATAAACATGTTGTGAATCACGGGTGCCGTTCACGTGGCGTGATTTGCTATGTGTATAAAATAACAATTGTGCGATACTGTAACTTGTTTTAAATAAAATCCATAATTACTTTAAAACGTACAAATAAAAGCGGGAAAAGGATAAAATTGCACATCTATTTTAAAACATGTAATAATCAAGTAATTAGGCCAAGTGTAAATTGTAAAGTGACCGTGCTAGAACCACGGAACTTGGAGTGCCTCACACCTTCTCTGGGCTTAATAGAATTCTTTACCCGGTTCTTCTATGTTTCGTAGAGTTAAACAGAGTCAAAACATTCCTTGAATTGGGATTCAAAATAAATGGTGACTTGGAACATCGTAATAAATAATTCCAAGTGGCGACTCTTATATTAAAAAAAATCAATTTCTTTTTAAATAATATCATTTAATTGAAAGAACTCCTTTCTTTCCACAGTCACCCGGAAAAAGGAGGTGTGATAACTTTAGCGACTCTATAGGGGAAAAGAACCCAGAACCTCTGGTTCAAGGTTCAGAATTTGAGCATAGATAACTTTTGTACTTGGCTTTCTTGTGATTGTCTGATATTACATGTTTGAGCCTAATGTGATAATTGCAGCTCTTTCCCAGTGCGCTCCCTCCCCTCTGCTCTAGTTGTTCGCTCGGATATGCCAAGTCTAAAACTCCACACCTTGTAGGATTTTAGCCTTAGAAGAACACAGTATCAGGCCGGATCCCTAGTAGGTACGCTTGTTTGCATCACGTGCATTTGACTTATGATACTCAACACAGGGGTTGGGTCCGTCTAGGACAGTTGTACCCAAAATTAAAGACCATCCTAATGCATCTTATATTCTATGTATGCATTTGTTTGATTTGGTTGTTGCATGTTGACCGGCTTCTTGAATGTGGGACGAAAATCAAGAAAAATAGGAGAGAGAAGAAAGGAGAGAGAAATTTACCCGGTATCTATAAAATTCCCATTATTTGAAAAGAAAAAAATTAAAAAGAAAGAGAAGGATAAAGGAAAAAATCCAAAAGCCCTGTCAATTTATATCCGGAAGACTTTTGCAAAATAAACCTGAATTTTTCAAATGTTCCCCCTTGTTTTGGAAAAAAAACATACCGAACTACGGGGGTTTGATTCTCATTGTCCGTGCGATACGTAGGCAACTTTCATCGAGTTCGGCCCCACTTTTACAAAAATAACCCAAATAAGAATATGAACAAATTTAAAGAAAAAAAACAAAGTAGTTTTATACCCTTTTCATTACTCTGAGTCGTTCTTGTCGAAATGACCTTAATACATACTCGCGGGACGACGGAAGGGGGTTTTTGCAAGAATAGCCACAAATTGACCCAAGTTAGTCCTTCCTCCCTCCCCCTCCCCCAAGAAAAATCCACACCACTTGGCAAACATCCCCTTTTTTCATTGTTTTCATTAAATGAACTTTTGAAAATTAAGCCACCTTTGTTTGTTTTTGAAAATAGTGTTAGTTTTTTACTCCTTTTTTCATAATTTGTGTGCAGAATGCGCATCGTTTAAAGTGTACCTTTTGGGGTTGTAGATGAGGTTCCCTTAAGACTCCAAATGTGATGGAATGACCTGGGAAAAGTGGACAAGAGTTCCGTGTCGTAGATACTGGGTGGTCTCACCAGTTCGTTATATATTAGGCCCAAGGTTGATTCGATAGAAGCACTAATATTGTTTAGGGACCCGACATATAATATTTTCCACTTCTCGGATTTTAGGTTGATCCCTACGCTGGAGGAGATAGCAGGTTATGCCGGATCTGACGGAGATCTTATGAATCAGTACCCAGTAGCCCCGAGAGTTGTTACCCCTCATAAATTTTTGGACCTTTTGAGCATCAGCCAACAAGTTAAGAGTGCAAATTTGGCCGAAGGGTACTCTTATATTTACTTTCTATATAGTCGGTATGTGGATCCAAAGGGATTTGAGGCTTAAGACATCGATTTATGCCATCAAGGGAAGAAAACCAAACAGGAGTCATGCAAAGGCTTGGCTTTCATAGTTGCATTTTTAGGTGCTCTTTTTTTCCCAAGGGAGGACGGCCACATAGATTTGCGCCTCGCAGGAATTGCCAACTTTTTGACCAAGAAGGCCAACGGTACTCTCATGGTGATGATCCTCGTAGATATTTGTCGAGCTTTGACATCCTATAGAGGTGGCGCAAGATTTCTTGAGGGTTGTAATCTGCTATTGCAAATGTGGTTGGTGGATCATCTTTTTCATCGCCCTAGATATATGAACCACGGTTTAACGGGAATCAGTTATATTGAGGAATATGGAATCATGATAAGTGATTATGAGTTGTCGGAAGGTACTGAGGCTTGGTACACACATCTCTGTTCGTTAACTACAAATCAAGTTTAATGGGCTTTCAGTTGGCTCACAGCCAATGAGGTTATCTACATGTCCGCCGATTTGCTTTCTATTATTGATGGGTCTTCGGAGTGTGTAGCCTTATGCCCCACATCGGGTTCTACGTCATTTGGGAAGGTACCAAACAGTCCCCTGCGATGAAGATCTGAGTTCACAAGTAGTTGCATTGTATCTGGGGGCTACTTTTCCCGATGAAATGGTTTGCCAAATCTGGCATAGGTGTAGGGATTTGGAGCTACACACTCAGGTATGGGACCTATCCATAGGGGAAGTAGAATCTAGTTACACGGCGTGGTGTGGTATAAGGGTTTGGGTAAATAAAGAGCCAAAAAGACCCGCTAAAAGGCTACAAGTCCAACAGTTCACGGATGCAGCAAAAGAGCAGTAGAATTGGTCAGCCAAAGAGAAAGATATCGGGTCATCATCAGCAAAGTAAAAGAGCAATTGAGAGTCCTTAAATTTGAAAAGGAATTGCAAGCTGCCGAGGACGAGGAAGAAAAGAAGAGGTTGGCCCGTAAAAATGAGGCCCTCCGAGCCTAGCTCCGAGAAATAAAACGCATCAGAGATACCCGTGAGGAGTGAAAGAGACCAAAAGATCATTTTCAACCTGAGATAGAAGATGTATGATTATGCGGCTGATCTGACAAAGACCAAAAATAGTTGGCAAGGGCTCGGGTAAGGATAGTCCAGTTAGGAGAATATTTGGAGAATAGCGTAACGCTGGCCCGCCAAGCAAAAAAGAACTACAAATAAGAAGTCGATGGCTTAAGGAAAGATTTGGTCATTCTTTAAAATGAAATGGGCCAACAAGTTAAAGACATCAGAAAAGAAAGAGAACACTTTTACAACTTGCTAAACCAATTGGAGAGGAATGTAGTAGACATACAAAGGCACAAATATCAGGCCCAGTGGTTGGGGGAAGCCCGAGATAAGCATATTAGTCTAATGTGCCAAGACCAGACAGTCACAAAGTTTAAAATCCGTACAATAGCCGACTACACCGTCAAAAAATGTGAGCAGATGACCAAGGCCATGTTCTTCGCCACATTCTTGATTTTTGCCCGCCAGGTCATGGTTGATCTAGAGGTTCTTTATGATGAGATTGGAAAAAGGCCAGCGTAGTGATTGACGGATGTCACCCGGGGCCCTGGTTCGAGCTTTGGAGACGGGTTTCCATTGAATCAGTTGCTTTTGATTATTGATTATGTAGTTTACTTTTTTGCTACGAGTCTGTCATTTTTTATCCATTTCGAGTCTGTTGTTTATTATCTATTTCGAGTCTGTTGATTATCTTTCATTTTGAGTTATTGTAATGAAAACCTAATGATTTCAGTCAATGAAATATTGAAAACCCAAAATATTCTTTGCTTTTATTTTACATTTATATCCATGAACTACATAATGTTCTGATTCATGCGGTGTCATGATACGTAGGAATTCCCAATCGGATGCGTCAAAACCATAAATAAGACTCTAGTGGAAAACTAAATAAAAAGAGAAAAAAAGAGCGGTAAAATCAAAAAGAGAGTTTGAAATGAAAGAAAAGACATATAGAGTGAGAAAGAGGTGATAGAAATAGGAATAAGACACGCGACTGTTCAAACACACAATAGAAACATTTTAACTGCTAGGTGCATTACATCCCTACGTGCGATTTTTTATTTGTTAAATGCTCCGAACTAACTAGTTTGTTGTGTGTCCTCAAACATTAGGTTATATTTTTAGGTGGTTGGTTTTGTGGTATCTAGGCATCCTATCCGTACTTTAGCCGCTCAAAAGAAAAAGTTTCAATGGCTTTAGAGAGCAGTCTGCTAATCGTCAACCCTGAGGACAGCCCAGCACCAGCAATCCCGCTAGAATCGGCCACAGCCGAGGAAAACCGGCTATTGCTCATCCACATGATGGAGATACTGGATGCATGGACTAATGGGAAAGAACTTCCCAGTGCTATCCCTAAATTTCAAGAACTGATTTTTAGAACAATTGTGGCCACCAACATCCCCATGGCAATCCCATTTTTACTCTACAAGTACCCTCCCATGCCAAACAATATCCCCACAATGCCTTCTGTGATTCATCCCCAGGCATCGGTCCTGGAGGCAGTACCTGTTGTTCTCTCTTGGTTTTGTGGTATCCTGGCATCCTATCCGTACTTTACCCACTCAAAAGGAAAAGTTTCAATGGCTTCAGAGAGCAGTCTGCTAATCGTCAACCCTGAGGATAGCCCAGCACCGGCAATCTTGCCAGAATCGGCTACAGCCGAGAAGAACCAGCTATTGCTCATCTATCCGCATATTTGAGATGCTGCATGCATGAACTAATGGGAAAGAACCTCCCAGTGCCATCCCTAGATTTCCAGAACAGATTTCTAGAATAGTTGTGTCACAACCCAAGCCGGAGGGCCGCGACTGGCACCGGACCCTACTCAACGGGCACCGGCGTACCCTTCATCTAACTTTCCTTATTATCTATAAGGCTTGTCATGTGCATATAATCTCGAACAATAATTATAATGAACCGAGACGTCATGCCATGATACGAACATACTTATGTACATAATATAGCCAACAAGGCTGCAATGCAAAACAATAAAACAAAATACATACGTTTGCCGACAAGGCAATTCAACTGTACATAAGTCAACCCATCACTTGTCTATGCATAAATTGACAATTGTCTATGAGCCTCTACAAAAACGTACATAATGCAACCTATGTCGGAACAGGGCCCCGACATGCCCAAAACATAATGCATACCAAGACTGTGGCAAGTCCGAAGGATGGATCTCGCCAATATCTGCTGAACTGGGTAGCCTACTGTGGTGGGGGAGCTTTGTCTATCTGCCCGCTCGGACCTGCAGCACGACATG
>MCJB01051944.1:26379-36756 GCA_002018475.1 Nicotiana obtusifolia
CATATCAATCCTCCCATAAGAGGGGAAACAATATACGTACTGCTACCTTCTAAGAGTAGAGTATCTTTGGGGTTCGTTCATTGCATTGTGTACAGTCAGAGTCGTGCAAAAGAAGGAAAAGGATAGTCTCACATACCTTTCAATACTTTCCAATCTCAAGATATGAAACTTCCACGACTTCTTAGTCTACAATAAGAGAAAGGACACTAACGTTATCGTTCAGGCGTCGCAACTATTATGTATCGACTATAACCTATTTTGCAATAAAACGGACAGCACCTCCCCTATATATATGACTTCACACAAGTCCAAAAAGTCACCAAACAGAAAAACAACATCAATAAGAATCATATTGAACCTCCCAAAACAGTCCACACACAAACCAATCACTTCATACGTACAATGGCCACTATAGTCGTGTCAAACGATCCGGAAATGGTATGAACAACTATCAGGCCACAACCCTAAACATATATGGTGTTTCTCCAAACCCTTCCTCATCCAAAACTCCACAAATCAGTAGTATAACACGCAGCTTTACAGCAACACAAAACAGTTCACAAAATAGTTCGCTACAAGTGAATAACTCAAACTCACGGCTTCCGATCACCGTCCCGTGAGTTCTTACACACATAGAACGACTTACCAAGAATTAACAGTAGAAAAAATGTATTAAATAGATCAGTAAACTCACCTTGCTTGTTAGATAACTCAGCCCTTGCTTTGGTTCCTCAAACTCTAGAGTTTACCTTCAACTAGAACTTGAAAGAGGGAAAAACTGATTAGGGTTTGTGTGGGATTATTTTGGGGAGGGGTTGTAGGGGTTCTTTTAGGTTTTGAAGCTGTGAAATAATAGTGAATTATCTGGCTTTAGAAGCTTTTAAAAGCCCTCTCTTGACCGACTTGGGGCTTTTAACTTTTAGCCCTTAAGTTTGGCAAGTAGGTGATGCACCTACTTGTCACCTACCAGCCTGCGCAGTTCTACGGAAATACAATTATCTCAATACTCCGAGATCGTATTGACAAACGGTTTGAAGCATTGGAAACTAGACTCATAGACCTTTAATTTGGTAGGTAGATAACCCCGTAATTCATAGTAAATTGGGAGAAAAGCTCAGAAACATTTGACCTATCGTTTAAGTAGAATTGTGAACCTAAGTTAGGACAACTTTTGTCGACTTTTGTTTCATAACTCTTCTGACGTCAAGACTTATGAAATAGATATCATATCATCCAAATAACTTAAAACATGACCTCTTGGTGATGTTAACCACCTCTCGATTTTTCCCAAAAACGCGAGTTACAACATCCTTAACTCGTTTATCCTCTAATACTTGTTAACCACCCTTATACACCTTTGCATCGTTTAAGACCAATAGGACTAAACTCTTATTGTCTCAAAGGTATTTCTCTCCTCAAACCTAGGTAGACTATCTTACGGTGTAATCTAACACGTACAAATATGGGTTATAACAAGTTGGGGCCACTAAAATCCCTGTGGCAATCCCATTTTTACTATACAAGTATCCTCCCATGCCAAACAGTATCCCCATAATGCCTTCTGTGATTCGTTCTCAGGCACCGGTCCTGAAGGCAGTACCTGTGGTTCTCTCCTAGTTTTGTGGTATCCTGGCATCCTATTCGTACTTTACCCACTCAAAAGGAGAAGTTTCAATGCCTTCAGAGAGCAGCCTGCTAATCGTCAACCCTGAGGATTGCCCAGCACCGGCAATCCCAGGAAAACCGGCTATTGCTCATCCGCATAATGGAGATGCTGGATGCATGGACTAATGGAAAGAACCTCCCAGCGCTATCCTTGGATTTCCAGAGCTGATTTCTAGAACAGTTGGGGCCACCAACATCCCCATGGAAAACCCATTTTTACTCTACAAGTACCCTCCCATGCCAAACAGTATCCCCATAATGCCTTATGTGATTCGTCCCCAGGCATTGGTCCTGACGGCAGTACCTGTGGTTCTCTCAGTAGCACCCACTTTCACCACTTCACAAACAAACATACGCGGGCCATATATTGAATCACCTAGCTTTACTTTTTAAGTTCCCCACTTTCTACCTGAAATAACATATTCCACACCTGATTCGTTCATTCAACCTCCCTTGAATGATGTTATAGTTGATCAAGAGAAAATTGTTGACAAACGCGAGCAAGAGGACATCGCTCGAAAGATGAAGAGTCAAGGGAAAAGTTTAAAGAATATGCAAGGCCTGAGCGGCCAGAAGAGTGTTTATTATTTTGATCTCTGCATGTTCCCGCATGTGCATTTTCCAGCCAGCTTTAAAACCGCCAAGTTTGAATAGTATGATGGGCACGAGGATCCGATTGCCCACCTGAAACGGTACTGCAACTAGCTGAAAGGCGCTGGTGGAAAAGAAGAGCTACTGATGGCCTACTTTGGGGAGGGCCTCACGGGAATAGCCTCAAAATGGTTACATGGATCAGGAAATTGCCCACTAGCATGTGTGTGATGACTTGGCTCCGGATTTTGTCTGCCAATGCACCTGATTGAAACTCCCTGTCCAACTTAAGGAAGAAGCCCACATATAATTTCTATGAATATGCAATCAAATGAAGAGAGCAAGCGGCAAGGGTAAAGCCTCCGATGGATGAGGCAAAAATGATCACGGTGTTTTTGCAAGCCCAAGAGGCGGATTATTCCAAAACATAATGTCAGACATGGGCAAGCCGTTTGCTGAAGCCATCACATTTGGGAAGATGGTAGAGAATGGGTTATAACAGGTAGAATCCTAAGCCAAGCTGCCCTTAAAGCCACATCACAGGCTATTCAAAATGGCTCGGGGGGTTTGGGAAACAAAAGCAAGAGAGAAGAGTGATATGATAAGTGGGGATTTTGACTGCTTATTAATACCTTTTAGCTTTTGTTTTAGTCTGAAAGTATTGAATTGTGTTCCCGAAACTAATAAAATTATACAAAATTGCAGGAATGCTAGAAGTTTGGTCTCCCGAGATGAAATTCGGCTCAAAAAAGAATGTTCCGAAGCATGAGGAAATAAAGGGTGCAGAAGCTCGAATGTGGTGTCCGCAGAAGGAATTTTGCGGCCGCAGAAGAAATTACGGACCGGAGAATTCCATCTGAGGCCGCAAACCAGGAAGAAAAATTTAGCAGAACTTTCAGCAATGTGCAAACCACACATGAATTGTGCGTCCACATAATTGGGCAAAGAGTCAAAGATCAAAGAGTATGGAAAAAGACCAAGTCAAGGAGCCTTTGTGAATTGCGAACCACCCAAGAATTGTGCAACCGCTGAAGATTGCCTCGCGGCCGCAATCCAGAAATATGCGACCGTAGAAGATTGCCTCGCGGCCCCAGTTCAGAAATGTGCGGTCGTAGAACTCTACTTCTTGCTAGCTGAAGAAATCTGTGCACTACACATGGAAGTGTGCTGCCGTAGAACCTCCCGAGGGGTATTTTTGTTTGAGATTTCGACCCTATATAAATAGACGAGTTTCATAAAATTAGGTCAAGTTTGAACATCTGAAGTTGCTGTGGCAGTTTTTCTTCACTACTTTAGGAACTTTTACATTATTTTGGTGTATTTACATTAGATTTCATCATTTTAATCTTCCATTATGAGTTTAATTAGCTTTTCTTCTTTATTTTCTTCAAATCCCATTATGAGTAGCTACACTTTTATTAGGGTTGTGGCCTAACCCTAGTATGTAAACCTTATGGGTATCTAATTTAGTGCTTGTTTATGATTGGGTATTGATTATTTAGCTTAGTTCATGCTTCAATTTTAGTATTAATGGTTGCAAACATTGATTCATGCCCATTTGACTTAGTCTCTACTTGAGAAAGAGTGAGCTAGTCAAGGATAACTTAGCTAACAAGGAATTGGGTCAATCAAGAGATTGATTAACCCAATTAAAGGGTTCAACCTAGAGATAGTAATAACCCGACTTGAGCTCTTACTAACTATATTGGTTGATACCCATTTGGACTTGAGAAAGCCAAATTGGGAAAAATCTCTCTCTGACCGAGATGTATTGAGTGGATAACATAGAGTTGAGAGCTACAATACACCCCAATCAACAAAACAAGCATTAACGTCTTTATCCTATTAGGCAAACACCTAAGTTATGGTCATAGCCCTAGGCCTTTAAACTATTTGGCAAAATACCAAAAATACTGATTCACTTCTAGTTTCTTTTCTTAGCTTATAATTGCTAGAGTAAAATTAGAATTAGAAATCAAAACATGTTGTGGAAGTGCAATTTAGCTATTTCTTTCGATGTCGTCAAGCGTATACTCCTAACACCTCTAGTAACTCCATGTAGAAATTGACCCCGACTCTTATTGGGTACTATTCTTCCAACGACCGTTTTCACTCACTATTGAGTGCGGATTAGACGTGGATCAATTTTTGGCGCCGTTGCCGGGGAGTTAAACCGGTATTAGCTATATATTTTGGGTGTATTTTTTGAATATCTTCTTTTCCTTCAGTGTTACTAACTTGTTTGAGAAATCGTAGGTACAACCATGGCGAAATGAGCTCGGAAGTTTGCCTTTGGGGGATGTGGACATCGAGGATGAGCAAGTTGATGAGATTCCTCTTGAACCTCAAGCAATAGAAGAGGTCGAGTTCCTCATTACAGTGTCCCCACTCCACCCCCACCTCCACCACCAGCGGCTTCACACCGGGTGTTACCCAATGAAAGATATGCTAATGCAATAGTCCCTCCCTGTATTAGGGCGGGCTACTTTCAAATCACCAATGTGATGCTCACATTGCTAGAGCAACGAGGTTTCTTCACCGGTGCTCCAAGTCAAAATGCGTACAAACATTTGAAGGGGTTTGTAGACACTTGTTGGGGGAGCAAACAAACAAATGTCTCTGAGGATGCATTGAGGCTAAGGCTTTCTCCCTTCTCTCTAAGGGGGAAAGCCTTAGATTTGTTGGAACGATTGCCAAACCATTCCATTCATTCTTGGGATGAATTGGCGGAAAAGTTCTCTCCCGAGCATATGGGTACACTTCGAGATGAGCTTTTGGCATTCAAGCAAGAGCCCAATGAACTACTACACGAGATATGGGAGCAGTATAGAACATGGTCAAGGAATGTCCTAACAACGATATGAAAGAAAACATGATTCAACAAACCTTCTATCGTGGGATTAACGCAACCAACCAGTGTGTAGTGAATCAACTTGTCGATGGGAACTTTACGACTATGCTTTATGCGGAGGCGTGTCAGATTTTGGATGAAATGGCAGAAACATCATCGGCGTGGCAATCCCGAGCTAATGTTCCACAAGATGATCCGAACGTGATCCACCTTCACAAAGAGTTGCATGACCAGGGGCAAGCCATTGCCGAATTGACTACCACCATGAATCAACTAGCAAAGGCTCAACTTCAACAAGTGCAAAATCCTAAGCAAGTCAATGCCATGGAAGAGGTTAACATGATGGTAAACAAAAGAAGGACCAAGGTTCCACAAGTGCAAAATCGAGTGAGTATTATGTGCAAGAGGATAGTGATTTTGATGAAGATGATTCTTACAATGAACAAGAAAAAGGAGGTGCAATATATAAACAACTTTCAAGGTCAAAGAAATAACTTTCAAGGGCCAAACCTACAACAATGGAAACCTCAAAAAAAATCAAGGCAATTGGAATTCTAACAACCAAGAAAATCTGAATGGTGGCAACAATCAAGGGAATTGGCATAACAACAACAACCAAGGAAATTGTAGTGGCAATAATAAAGGAAATCAGGGGGAGGGGGTAACAATCAAGGTGGATGGAACAAGGCAACCAGGGGTCGTATTTGTGATATTGGGGCAAGTATCAATTTGATGCCCTATTCGGTTTTCAAGACCTTGGGAATTGGGCAACCAAGACCCACCTCTATGTGATTGCAAATGGCCGATCGTACTATGAAGAGACCTTTGGGAGTGATTGAAGATGACTTGGTTCGTGTTTGATAAATTCATTCTTCCGCCGAATTTTGTGATTCTAGATTATGAAGTTGATGATGAGGTGCCAATTATTCTTGGAAAACCTTTCCTTGCTATGGGGAAGGCTCTTTATGATGTTGAAGCCAGAGAACTTATATTCTAGGTTGGTGATGAAAAAGTGGTCTTTCATGTGTCTAAGTCCATGTGGCAACCAAATAGCAATGAGGTGTGATGTTATTGTTGATGAATCAAGCGCTATGATCAATGTTGGTGATATGTTGGAGGCCGTCTTTCTCAACTTTGATGATGATGATATAGATGGCTTCATGGAATATGTGAACTCATTGCAAGGAAACGGGTCGTACTATGCACCCCAAAAAATGTCCTTGGATCTTGAAAATAGGACAACTCCTCTGACAAAGCCTTCTATTGATTAGCCTCCTACCTTGGAGTTGAAGCCATTGCCTCCATATCTTCGATGTGAATTTCTTGGTCCTTGTTCTACTTTACCGGTTATTCTTTCTCTTGTTTGACTACGTGTTGGTAGACTCCACTTTGGTGGTGGTACAAAAGAGGACGAAGGCTATTGGGTGGACTTTGGCGGATATTCGGGGGATAAGCTTCGCATTTTGCATGCACAAGATCAACTTGGAGGAAGGCGCCAGACCATCTATTGAACATAAAAGGCGACTCAATGAGGCTATGCAAGAAGTTGTCAAAAAGGAGATTATCAAGTGGTGGGATGCCGGGGTTGTCTACCCCATCTCCAATAGTTCGTGGACTTCTCCGGTTCAATGTGTCCCGAAGAAGGAAACAAATTAGATACAAAAGAAAATTCCTGGAGAGCAAGCAATTCTTTTTTATTTTAAACTGATTTTCATTTTTATCTTGTTTTTTTTTCACTCTTAGTATTCAAGAAATCACCAGAATTATCAAGAACGAAACCTTGATAGAACTGCTCCGGTACCACTTGATAACAACAAGGTCGGGGATCTAAACTAGAGTAAGAATTTGAGAAGTAAATGCGAAAGAAATAACAATAAGGAGTTGAAAAACTAGAATTGACGTGCCAAAACTAAATGATATGGGAAAATTCAAGGAAAGAATCTAGTAACTTCCAAGAACGCAAGTTCTATAGCCTTGACAAGATCCAAGCAACAACGTCTTAATTTATTGAAGAAATCAAACGCCTTTAATTAAAAACAAATCAAAACAATAGAATTGGATCTTGACCGCTTTACGAGTAACTTGAGACAACAATCAATAACTAGTATTAATCGCCTTCTAAGAATATCACAAAGGAATAAAAGATATCACAATAGAGAAGTAATCTTACTACCTTGAACTATGAACAAGTAAACACTAAAAGATAAATCTCAAAGCATAAGTAACAAAGGTTCTTAATCAATATTGAAGTCCCTCAATGAATGAGAAGAACTCCTTATTTTTGGAGTAAAAGTCCTTAAAATTAGGTAGGGGGCTGTTAAGGGGTAGCAAAAGTCATCAAAATTAGGTAGAGGGCTACTAAGGGGTAACAAAAGTCATCAAAATTAGGTAGGGTGGTTGCTAAGAAATAAGAAAAGTCACAAAATTAGGTAGGGTGGTTTCGAAGAAATAAGAAAAGTCACAAAATTAGGTAGGGGCAACTAAATCTCTTTGGGGCAGATTTAGGCCTTAAAACTACTAGTTTGGGCCATTGGTTTGGACTCCAATTGAGCCCCTTTGCTTACACCCCCTTTTGGACCTCTTTTAAGCTCATTTTGAGATCTTCTGGGTGCTCTTTTGCTAGATTGCAAGGGCCGATTTTGGGGCCTAATCTTGCTCCCCTTGGATTTCAATTTGGGCCACCAAATAATTGTAAAACTTGTACAATTCATCTCCTTTGGGCTTGAGCTCCTCCTCCACAATTAAAAGCTTCTTTATTTGCCATTGAAGTCCTGCAACCTTGGTATGCAACTCTTAGCTTGAGATCCTGTAAATGGCCTTTTTGGATCTTCCAAAACTCCATCCTTGTCCTTGATGCTACTAGTAGAGCTTGAAGTTGTGGATGTGAATTATACCTATGTGGAAGGGAGGTTATGAAAGAGATGGATGTTACGATGTAAGATTTTAAGGTATATAAGGTGAAGGTAAAAAAGGTACGAGATACTCACGTGCAGAAGGTTGTCAATAGTCCGTACTTCAGATAGAGGGCTAGAAGCACTGGGATTCACTATCAAGAAATGATAGTGGTGTCATCAGTGACATATCTACCAGCCTATGGTTTCCAGATACCGAGAGGTCTAATTAAGAGAGTAAATAAGAGTTAGAGACAATGTGATGTCTCGCTTGAGGTTACAATTTAACATAAGGAAATCTATGGTGCAAGCAAGTTAGAGGATGTTGCGAGTAGTATAAATAGATATATGTAGGTCACAAGCTAAAGTATGGTAGAGAGACAAGGTTTTAGGAGGACAGGACTAAGGATAAGACAAGGAGAGAGAAAATAGGTGAGATTTGGGGATTAAGCCCATCAAAACAAGAGAGCCGATGGTTTCCGTAAGTTATAGAAAGCTCAATATAGCATGAGTGAACTCAGAGAAGTCTAAGACTATGAGCATTTAGAAGAGATGGAATGCCGCCCTGGTAGTAGAATAAGGGTGTAATTGTGAAAGAAAAGAGGATAACATTTAGACATTTGATTGAGTAATGATCTAAAGAAAAGGGATTTCATGAATTGCACGGGACTAAAATACCCCCATAAGATGAATCACTTTGGGATGCTGTAAAAATGTTCCTCGATGCGACGTAAGCCCTAGTGACAATGTATTACGTAAGAGGTTTCAAGTTATCAGTGGTAGATTGTAGATCAACATTGAGGTGAGTCAACAATGGATGGATAAAAGTTACAAAGTACGAGATGAAATTAGGCCGTCCTTCTTAAGATGAATAGTAATGAGGAAGCATTAAAGGACTTAGATTTATACATATAGGATAAGCAACAAGAGTAACCTGGAGTTTAGTAGCAGGCCTCAGTAACAATAAACCGAAGTAAGAGTTATGGTATTGTATGACCTACTTAGATGTAGTAAAGCCATAGACGCCCAGAGGGACAGCATGTCATAATTCTGTATATGTTCACAAAGTAAGGCTAGTAGATAGGCTAAAAGCTGGATAAAAAATGAAAGAAAAGTCGCATAGGTGCACATACAAGGACAAATTCGTGTAGGCTGCATGATAGAAGGTAGAAATAGTTACGAGATTGGAAGAATTCCGACCACAAGTCATGGTGTGAGAAAGAGCCCTAAAGGGGGGAATGCCCTGGCCTTTGTATTCAAAGAAAAGTTGCCTAGATGGCAAGGAGAATATTAAAGCATTTGCAAGAGCTATAGGTTATAAGAATGATAGGTGCATCACTTACTTATAGCTTGTGGATCAAATTAAAAGGGAATGGAAAGGGATAGAGATGGGCAAGTCTTGGGACAGCCCAAGGCCCATCCTCTTAAGCCCATTAGTGGGGCCATATAAGCATAGATATATCTAAATTTTACTTAGAAAACAATTCATAATCCTTCTCTTTGTATTGCAATGTGAAGGAGCTCCAAAATTCAGCCCAAGATCTCTCTTAAAGTTATCCTAGGGTTCAAGACCAATCCACAAGTTGGTAAGGTGATTTCTCTCTTGGAAGATCAAGATCACCTAGTTATCTCTCTACTTTTTTGTTTAGGTTAAAGAGTGATGCAAATAAATTTGATCAAGTGTTATCAATGCCATCTATGAACAAGACAAGAAAAGCCGTTGGTTAGCCTTGGAGAAGATCCAAGCGTCCATAAATCTTGCTGTGGACGAATCTTGGGTTGAAGATGTATATTTGTATTTATGTTGTATTATTGTGTAGTTATTGAAGACATTAATTCTTACTTGTTTGGTCCTGCGTGACTATTTCTTAAACTTAGCCAGATTGTGGCATTTTTGTTAATTAGTTGTTTCCTAGTTGATTTAGGCTAACTAGTTATTCTTTTCCTAGTTGATTTAGGTAAAGGATCATTCTATATAAGCCTAAACACTTTATTATTTTGATACCTTTTGACATTATTATCAATCAAAAACCGGCAGCACATTGCTCCCAAAATCGTGTGAATTAACTTGTCCAATTTTGGTGTGATTCAAAATTGAACTTGTTCCTTTGTTTGATCGAACAGTTTGCAAGACTATTATTGTCTTGAGGGTTGTTCGTATAGTATAGGTACTCCGTGACTTCATCTAGAAGGTAAGTAGACTAGTTCCTACTTGTTGTCTTGATAGTTCATTGAGCGTCTTGCTTCTATCTTTGTTTTCTTGTTTCCGCTTTTTAATATTGCATCAGTTGGTATCAGAGCTTGGAAAGGGTTTGTTTCTACAATCCCAATCCTGTTCTTCGTGCCTTAGTTTTAGGTTCTAATTCTTAAATTTTGTTT
>MCJB01051944.1:37259-50542 GCA_002018475.1 Nicotiana obtusifolia
GTTGGAAAAGGAAAGGGGGGGACCCAAAATCCTAAGGACTAAGGAGAAAGGATTGGTCTTCTCCAAACTAAAGTAGGAAAGCTTCTAAAACTTCCTCCTTCCACTAATTTCGAAATTCTTCTTAATTTCACTACTTCTAATTAGTAATTCTTAGGTAATTTCCCTACTTAAGTAATTACTAATCTTTGAGCTTGTAGGACCTCGTGCTAAAACTCAGAATTTCCAGTTTCGTAGATAATTCTTGGCTTCTTGTGCTCACTTAACAAGCTGTCCGCCTATCGAGTCACATAACTTCACTCACCCCGAAGAAAACTATTGATCTTGTGAACTTAAAAGGTTGCTAAGGAACTTGGTCAATTAGAGGAAGCCAATTTAAAGACAAGTGTGAAATCCTACCCAAAAATTTGAGTGAATCCGAGAGTTATTCAAAAGTGAGAGAGAGAATTTTAACTAACATTACCAGATTCTCTAGTCTTGTTTCTTTTGCAGGTACATGGCTACAAAAGGAGAAAATGTTGTGACCAACATTACATTAGCCGAGCTATGGGCTGAAGTAAAGGCACTTAGTATCCGAGTGGAGAACCTTGAAAGAACTACTTTTACTTGGAAGAATACCGGGGAAGGAACTAGTGATGGTTCTACCTTAAGACATGAACATGATTGTACTGTTTGTGAGGTAAAGAGTGACGAGGAGATTGAGGAAGATAAGGGAGCTGATTTGATCGAGTGTGATGATGAATTTTCTACTAACGTTCACCCCTTGCCTAGTGTTGTTAGTATTGTTTTGCAGGAATACAGGGACATGTTTCCCGAGGAGATGCCGAGTGGACTACCTCCGTTGAGGGGGAAAGAACTCCAAATTGACTTTGTTCCGGGGTCACAAATTCCGAACAAACCCGCATATCGAAGCAATCCACAAGATACTAAGGAGTGCAACGACAAGTGGATGAGCTATTGAGTAAGGGGCTAGTTCGAGAGAGTCTAAGACCGTGTGCCGTACCCATGATCTTGGTTCCAAATAAAGACGGCACCTGGAGGATGTGTGTTGATTGCCGAGCCGTCAACAAGATAACGGTAAAGTATCGTCATCCTATCCCTAGGTTAGATGACATGCTAGATGAGCTATGTAGTTCAGGTGTGTTTTCTAAGATTGATCTTAGGTCCGGTTACCACCAATTCCGCATGAAACCGGGTGATGAGTGGAAAAATGCATTCAAGACCAAGTTTGGTCTATATGAATGGTTGCTGATGCCTTTTGGTCTCTCCAACGCACCTAGTACGTTCATGCGATTAATAAATCATGTGCTTAAACCGTTTCTTAATAAGTTTGTGGTTGTCTACTTTGATGATATCCTAATTTATAGTACAAGTTTAGATGACCATGTTGATCGCCTAAGGCAAGTGTTTGAAGTATTAAGAGCTGAAAAGTTATATGTTAATTACAAGAAGTGTGCCTTTTGTGTAGAGAAAGTTGTATTTCTAGGATTTGTTGTAAGTGTTAATGGTGTTGAAGTAGATGCATCTAAGGTAGAAGCTATTAGGGGCTGGCGTACTCCTCCTACTGTTTCACATGTTAGAAGTTTCCATGGACTAGCTAGTTTCTACAGACGCTTTGTTAAAGACTTTAGCACCATAGCAGCACCGCTCACAGAGTTGGTGAGAAAAGACACGCCTATTGTGTGGGGGGAGCCGCAAGAGGGTGCCTTCCAAGAGTTGAAACATAGGCTTAGTTCTGCCCCATTGTTACAATTACCTGATTTTAGTAAGGCATTTGAAATTGAGTGTGACGCCTCGGGGGTGGGAATTGGAGGTGTTCTTATGCAAGATGGGAAGCTTACTGCCTATTTTAGTGAGAAGTTGAAGGGGGCTGCCTTGAATTACTCTACGTACGACAAAGAGTTATATGCCCTCGTAAGAGCTTTAGCTCATTGGCAACATTACCTATGGCCTAAGGAATTCGTAATTAGGAGTGATCAAGAGTCCCTCAAACATCTTAGGGGTCAAGAGAAGCTAAATAAATGACATGCCAAGTGGGTAGAGTTCATTGAGAGTTTCCCTTACGTGATACATTGCAAGAAGGGAAAGGAGAATGTAGTAGCTGACGCTCTATCTAGGAAGTTTGCTTTGGATATCACGTTAGCATCTAGGTTGATGGGTTTAGAGAGTATTAAGTCTATGTATGAGCATGACCCTAAATTTAAGAGTGTGTATGATGCCATTACTAGTGGGCAGCGGATTGAGAAGTATCAGTGGCATGATGGGTACCTTTTTAAGAAGGGGAGAGTTTGTATACCCGAGTCCTCATGGCGAGAGTTGTTGGTGCGTGAGGCGCATTGTGGGGGCTTGATGGGACACTTTGGGGTAGACAAGACTTTAGCTATATTAGCGGAACAGTTCCATTGGCCTAAGATGAGGCGAGATGTCGAGAGAATATGTGGAGCGTGTTTTGAGTGTAAAAGAGCTAAGTCTAGGTCTAATAATCATAGTTTGTATACTCCCTTACCCGTTCCTACTAGTCCTTGGGTAGATATCTCGATGAATTTTGTGATGGGGCTGCCGCGATCTAGGGGAGGTCATGACAGCATTTATGTGGTTGTTGATAGGTTTTCTAAGATGGCTCATTTTATTCCTTGTAAAAAATGTGATGATGCACAACATGTCGCTTCTTTGTTCAGTGCTAGTGTATTAAAGTTGCATGGTGTACCTCGAACTATTGTTAGTGATAGGGATGCTAAGTTTTTGAGTCACTTTTGGAAGTGTTTGTGGGGTGCTCTTGGTACCAAACTTTTGTTTTCTACATCACATCATCCACAGACTGATGGTCAAACCGAGGTTGTTAATCGAACCTTGGGAGCTCTTCTTCGAGCTTTGACCAAAGGGAAGTCCGGCACTTGGGCTGACCGATTACCTATTATGGAGTTTGCATATAATAGAACTGTTCATCGCATGACTAACATTACTCCATTTGAATGTGTTTATGGTTTTAATCCTTTGATACCACTTGATCTTGTTCCTTTGCCGATAGATGCAGTTATTGGCGTTGACGGAGAAAACCGGGCAGCTGCGTTGCTCGAATTGCATGCTAAGGTGAGGAAAACTTTGGAGGATGCTTATGAAAAGGTAGCGGTCAAGAAGAATAAAGGAAGGAAAAAGCTGGACTAAAAGAAAGATGACTGGGTTTGGGTGCACTTCCGAAAGGAAAGATTTCCGAACCATAGGAAAGGAAGTTAGCTCCGTGGGGAGATGGACGATGTCAAATGTCGCAGAATATCAATAACAACTCTTATGTTATGTACTTGTCTAGTAGCCTTGCTTTCGAGCATGACGGTGCTTTGATTTCGAGGACGAAATCCTCTCAAGAGGGGGAGAATGATGCAAATAAATTTGATCAAGTGTTATCAATGCCATCTATGAACAAGACAAGAAAAGGCGTTGGTTAGCCTTGGAGATGATCCAAGCGTCCATAAATCTTGCTATGGACGAATCTTGTGTTCAAGATGTACATTTGTGTTTATGTTGTATTATTATGTAGTTCTTGAAGACATTAATTCTTATTTGTTTGGTCCTGCGTGACTATTCTTTAAAATAGCCAAATTGTGGCCTTTTTGTTAATTAGTTGTTTCCTAGTTGATTTAGGTTAACTAGTTATTCTTTTCCTAGTTGATTTAGGTAAAGGCTCATTCTATATAAGCCTAAACACTTCATTATTTTGATACCTTTTTGACATTATTATCAATCAAAAACCGGCAGCACATTGCTCCCAAAATCGTGTGAATTAACTTGTCCAATTTTGGTGTGATTCAAAATTGAACTTGTTCCTTTGTTTGATCGAACAGTTTGCAAGACCATCGTTGTCTTGAGGGTTGTTCGTATAGCATAGGTACTCCGTGACTTCATCAAGAAGGTAAGTAGACTAGTTCGTACTTGTTGTCTTGATAGTTCATTGAGCGTCTTACTTCTATCTTTGTTTTCTTGTTTTCGCTTTTTATATTGCATCATCAATGGCGTCCGAACGAAGCCTATAAAAGCTGAAACCCCTTTTCCCCCCTACGGTATTACCTTTCATAGATCCATACATTCGGGGACGAATGTTCCTAAGGGGGGGAGAGTGTTACAACCCGTAAAACTCGTACATTAAAATACACTGTGAAATAGCTCACATAGGAGGACCCAAGAACCCGAAAAATGGTTTAAAGTTAAGAAAAAGAACAAAGGTGTCGCATAGCTAGATATGCGGACCGCAAAGCACAAATGCGGACCGCATATCCAACATCAAGGTCGCAAACTGCGACAGAGTTCTGGGCTGAAATTGTGTCAAATATGCGGCCAGCATGCGGACCGCATAGCGCAAATGCGGACCGCAAATATGACACCCTCCATCACAGAATGGAATAGAGTTCTGGGCTGAATCAATGTCTAAAATGCGACCAGAATGCGATCGCATTGTTGAAAATGCAAACTGCAAATCTGGCCCTTCTGTGTCGCATAATGGAACAGATTTCTGGGGTGAGATTTGCGACCAAAATGCGAACCGCATACCCTGTTTGCGGTGGGTATGCGATAGCAAACCTGAAATTGTCAGGTACGTGTGCCACTTATTGCCAGGCCTATAAAAGGGACCCAAACCCAGTCATCTTTCTTTTAGTCCAGCTTTTTCCTTCCTTTATTCTTCTTGACCGCTACCTTTTCATAAGCATCCTCCAAAGTTTTCCTCACCTCCAAACTCTAAATTGAAGAAGGGAAGCAAGAAATTGAAGAGCTAAAGGAAACCCTAGTTGAGTTTCCCCTCTCCTATGAACCCCATTGGAGGTAAAGACCTAGAAATTGATGAATCGAAGAAGAGAGTCAAATAATTCACATGCAAGGTAAGTTAATACTCCCTTTCATGTGGTTTTCCCTTAAACATTCATGATAGGGGGTTGCATGTCTGCAAGAACTTATGGGAGTATAACTAGAAGCCATGAAATCGAAATGAGCGGGGTTAAACGGAATGGGTCATGATTATTAGGGGTTGTAATTAGGTTGCATGTGCTGTAAATACGTTTGATGAGGGTTAGGGGAGGAAGGGTGTAGAGAACCACCACATGAATTTAGGAGATTGTGGTTAATGATAGCTATCACGCGTAGTGAGTAATCATTGAGCTATTCTTTAATTGTAGATTAAAGAATTGTGGCAAATTGCGTAGCTTGAGAACCGACGCAATAAGTACCAGGTATGTGAGACTATATCGTTCTTTCTTTTGCACGATTCCTATTGAATACAATGCCTCGAATGAGCCCCAAAGAACATTCTATTCTTAGAAGCTAGGGTTGCTTATGTTGTTTCCCCCTCTATGCAATGATTATTCTTGCTTCATGGTAACAATGTTGACGGAAATCCTTGAGTCTTATAACTGTTGTGTTAAAAAGGAATATTCTTAATTACACGAGAAGGAAGGGATAATAAATGTAACAAGTCGAGAACACAAGTTCATAAATAAGCTCGCAACGTATTACGTGTATATATATATGTGTATGATTGAATTCGTATGACCGAGCCTAGTATGGCCGGGTATGAGCCCACGAAGGTATATGTTATGACCGAGCCAAGTATGGCCAGGTATGAATGAGCCCACAGAGGCATATGTTATGACCGAGCCTAGTATGGCCGGGTATGAGCCCACAGAGGCATATGTTATGACCGAGCCTAGTACGGCCGGGTAAGGCATGCTATGAGATGATAATGAAGAGCCCATGGAGGCGTACGTGATTGTGTGGTAACGTGTAGGTAAACGGTTCGGTAACAGTAAATGTATATGAAACTGACAAGCCCACAGAGGCGCTGATAGTGGGTTAAGGTACGATTACGCAATACACCCGGTAACAATAAACGTACATGACAATGGCAAACTCGCAAGGGTAAAAGTATAATACTGTAATGATGGAAATAGGCAATATAATGACAATGTCATAGAAGTACGTAATTAGACATAAATATTACAATGTGTCATGGTTAGCTACCCTCAGAGGCAATTTCTTTGCTACGAGCCATATGTTTCTATCCTGATGCTTATACTGCTGCTCTCTTATATTGTGTTTCCTGTTTTACATACTCAATACATTTTCTGTACTGACGTCCTTTATTTTATTGACGCTGCATATCATGCTGCAGGTCCTAATAGATTGACAGACGGAGCTCCCCCACCTCAGTAGGCTGCCAGTTCAGCAAACATAGCAAGATTCATCCTTCGGACTTGCTACATTTTGGTATGCATTTTGTGTAGACATTTTGGGCATGTCGGGGCCCTGTTCCGACATAGGGTGTTTAATGTCTGTTCTTGTAGAGGCTCAATAGACAATGTCAGTAGTGTATAGACAAATGTTGATTATGTATGAACAGGTGTCAGGGTGTGTACACGTTTTGTAAATCTTATGCCTAAAACACAGTAATGCGTTCCACGGATATATGTATGTATGTATGTGCACGAAGTGTGTCTCCAATGAAAGATCTAATTAAATAATCTTTTTGTTTGAAATAATAAGATAGAAAGCAGAGAAAATAAATTAGCTGTGATGAAGGGTTTGCCGGTACTCTGCAAGCAAGGTCCGGTGCCCGTGTTGCGGGCTCGCCGGGCGGGTCGTGACAGTTCCGTGGCGTTCTTGACTCCAAAACACGTTCTCCCCTTCCTATTGGGTTTGGAGGTGTTTATATAGGTGTTGGAAAGGGTTAGGGTCGAAATAGTGGACTCCTAGACGGACTAGGACGATTTCCCGAAGTCGGCGCCCTGGCTGGCGCCAGGCGCCCCCCAGGGCGCTGCGTCCAGTGACTTCTTTCCATGTTCTGCCTCCAGCGCCACAGGTGGTGCCAGGCGCTGCCGTGGCGCCCAATGCCTCTTTGTCCGCTTTCATCTCATTTTGGCTCCTTTCTTGCTCGTTTCGCCCCTAATTGCTCCCGACTCATTCCTACACATAAAAACACATTAATTTAACATGAATAGAAGCAATTAACATCCCAATTTCATAACACAAAGACCAAATATGAGGTGTTTTACATAGAAATATATATGTTTTACACCAAACATCAACGACACAAGCAATAGCAAATGTGTCAAACAAAATATGGGTTTTTATTGACAATGCTTATGAGGTCACACTACTCTCAAACTTAACTCAACAACTCACTCTGAAACTCTTTAACACAGTGATGAAGATGGAAATGATTATCACACTTGTCTATGCCAAGTGCACTCAAGTTGAAAGAATAGAACTCTGGGATTCAATCTTTGATCTATCCCAAGCAATCACAAGTCCTTGGATAGTGGGAGGTGACTTCAATGTTATGTGTGATCAGGAAGAGAAGTATGGAGGCCTCCCTGTCCCCTTCAATGAAGTGGACGACTTTGATCATTGCATCAACATCAGCTGCCTAACAGACCTGGGATTCAAAGGAAGTATTTTCACTTGGTGGAATGGGAGAGCAGATGAGGAATGGATCTTCAAAAGGCTCGACAGATGCTTAGCAAACCAAATGATACAGCAAGTATTTCCAACAATAGAAGTCACACATCTTCCCAAGATTGGATCAGATCACAGCCCATTACTGATACAATTTGATCAAAACCCAAAAACAATCAAGAAGCCTTTCAAATTCCTCATTTCTAGATCAAGCAAAATACTTTTGAATCAGTAGTAAGGGAGAATTGGCAAGCAGACTTCCATGGAGATCCATTTATCATTTTCAGCTACAAGCTAAAAATATCCCTCTGGAGCAAGGCTACTTTTTGTGATATCTTCCAGAATATAGCAAGCATGGAGGAAGTGGTTCTAGTCCATGAAAAATAGTTTGAAGAGAGTCCTACTGCGCAAAACAGAGAATGACTACAAAAGGTACAAGCACAAATGATCAGGCATCTAGCTATTGAAGAACAATTCTGGAAACAAAAAGCAGGAATGGCCTGGTTCAAAGATGGAGATAGAAATACAAAATTTTTTCATGCTCAAGTCAATGGAAAAAGGAAAAGGTTACAGTTAAGAAGAATTCAAAACAATGCTGGCATCTGGCTAGAAGAACAGGAACAAATTGTGGAGGAAGCCATTTCGTTCTACAAGGATCAATTCACTGAGAAAGCTACTCCCACAGACTTCAGAATCTTGGAGAACATCCAGCAAGTGATAGAACCACATCAAAATGCAGAGCTGACCAGGCTTCCATCAAAAGAAGAAATCAAACAAGCAGTCTTCAGCTTAAATAAAGACAGTGCAGGAGGTCCAGATGGATTCACAGGCGCTTTCTATCACACCTGTTGGGAAATCATAGGAGCAGACATACAAAACATGGTCACAACTTTCTTCTCAGGAAGACAACTGCCCAAAAGCATAACACACACAAATCTGGTCCTTATACCAAAGAAGAAGGAGGTAGAGACATTCTCTGATTTGCGACCAATAAGCCTTAGTAACTTCATCAATAAAATCTTCTCGAGAATCATACATGAAAGGATGTTGGTTATTCTACCATCTCTAATCTCCCATGAACAAGCTGGTTTTGTGAAGGGCAGAACAATAGTAGAAGATGTCCTACTTGCGCAGGAAATCATCGCTGACATTGGGAAAAGAATAAAAGCAGGTCCAAACGTAGTGATTAAGCTGGATATGACCAAGGCATTTGACAGAATATCTTGGTTATATATAAGCAAAGTTCTCAGGAAAATGGGCTTCAGTGAAACCTTCATCGGCATGATCCTTGACATTGTGGGCAACAACTAGTATTCAGTCCTCATCAATGGCCAACCTCATGGATTTTTCAAGTCAACAAGGGGCGTCAAACAAGGAGACCCCTTATCACCCACAATATTCATCATTGCTGCTGAAGCACTCTTAAAGGGGCTAAATGCACTCCATCAAAACCCTTGCTTCAAAAGCTTTGGAATGCCAAAGAGAAGTCCAAGAATCAATCATCCATCCTATGCAGATGACATGATCATTTTCACATCATCAAAGGCTAATTCACTACACCTGGTAATGGAAACACTGAAAGCATATGAAGCAGCTTCAGGTCAGCTAATTAATAGAAACAAGTCTGCTATCTACACGCATCACTCAGCTAGCTCAGAGGCAGTAACAAGAACAGAAAGAATCACAGGAATTGGGAGACAAAACTTCCCTTTCACCTATCTTGCTTTTTTACTCAAGGAAAAGAATCATATACTACTAAGACATCGTGAACAAGATACAGGACAGACTGCAATCCTGGAGAGGAAAGCTACTCTCCATAGGAGGTAGAGCCATCTTGATCAAACATGTTTTGCAAAGTATGCCGGTGCATCTACTATCACCAGTGAATCCCCCCAAACAAGTAATAAACAACATACAGAAGCTTTTTGCATAATTCTTCTGGAGTAGCACAATAGGAGGCACCAGTAGACACTGGTCATCCTGGAACAATCTATGTCTACCCCAGGAGGAAGGAGGTGCAGGATTCAGATCTCTTCATGACACATCAAAGGCCCTCTTTTGCAAACTTTGGTGGAATTTTAGAACCAAGCCAAGTCTCTGGAGTGCATTCATGACACAAAAATACTGCAAGAAACACAATGCAGTAACTGTTCCATGGAAGAGAGGATCACAAGTCTGGAAGAAAATAATAGAATGCAGAGAGATCATTGAACATCAAATTGCCTGGCAACTCAAAATGGGATCCTCACTCTTCTGGTACGACAACTGGACTAGAGAAGGAGCACTATACTCAGAATGGAAGCTGGAACATGCAGCAACTATCAGAACACTTGCCACAGGAAATGGTGGAGCACATAATCACCTCAATAAAACCTCCAAGAATGGAAGACACTCTGGACACACCATACTGGATGCTTCAAGAACAAGGTCAGTTCACAGTCAAAACTGCATGGGAATACCTCAGGAAAAGAGAAGATCCTAGAAGAGCATATGAGATGATTTGGGTAAAGGGACTCCCTTTCAAAATTACTTTCTTCATGTGGAGAGTCTGGAGGGCAAAACTACCACTAGATGACATTCTGAAAAGATGGGGATACCAACTGCCTTCAAAATGCTGGTGCTGCACTGAACCAAAGGAAGAAAACATGATACATCTCTTCTACACCTCGAACACTGCCACTAAGGTTTGGAAATACTTCCTACAAAGAGCAGGAATCTCGATAGAGGGCATAAAATTTCATCAAGCAATAACAAGATGCTGGACAATGCAAACAATCAGCAGACTGAAGCCAATAATGTAGGCGTTCCCATCATGCATTGTATGGGAACTATGGAAAAGAAGAAACAGTTGCAAACATGGGGAACCAGTCACAACTGGTAGAGTAATCTACCAAATCTCCACAACACTACAAGCACTAGTCCACACCAGAAAGCCAGGAATCAACGCTCCACACAAATGGCAGGACCTCATACACATGCTTGAGAACTACACCCCAAGATTAAGCTACAAAACAGTCTACTGGGAATTTCCTTTGTCGGGATGGATAAAGATCAATACAGATGGAGCATCAAAAGGAAACCCAGGAAGAAGTTCAATAGGTTTTTGAGTGAGAAATAAAACAGGGGAATTACTATATGCCCTTGGCACGAAATGCATGAAGGGAACAAACACAGTGGCAGAAACAACAGCCATTCAAGAAGCCTTAAGATTCTGCAGCACACAATGCTACTCCAATATATGGCTACAAACGGATTCCATGCTTCTAAACAACATCATCAATGGAATATGGAAGCCACCCTGGTGCATAGCGGACCAAATTGAGGAAATCCTCCAACTTAAAGATTCTCTGGTTCTAATGGTATCACACACATATAGGGAAGGAAACAAGCTGGCGGACCACCTTGCGAACTATGCACTTGACTTTGGAAGAATAGAATGTCACCACTTCAGTCAACTTGACTCAGCAGGCAGGAAAATCCTAAATGCAGACAAAAAGCAATGTCTATACATAAGAGTGAAACTAGCCAAATGAAAAGCTACGCACTACATCAGAGCCCAACAAGACATGAATCCTGCAAACTTGTGCAAAGCAAACAAAATGGCAGGAAGTTCAATAGCAATAAATTACTGATCATCTTAACCACTAATCAGCTTTTTCTCATGTGTAGGACAATGGACATCCCAGATCAGCAGGGAAAATGCTGGAGGAAACAAAGCAGAACAAAGAATGCAAATAACAAGGATTAGCAGCCAGGGACAGTTTGCAGCATCAGGGATGTGATACATGGATCAACAAACAGCACACACACTGCTCAACAATACCAACCACATTCGCAGGGATCAACAGTAACTGAACACATCAAGGAAGCCAAAACTAGCAGAAGAAGCAACAATTCCAGCAGTAGTAACATGGTCCAGCAACAGGGCAACAGCAACAGCAGAAAAACAAAACATGGCAAGGCAGACTCAATGCAACAATGGAACAAACTGCACCAGCAGCAAAATAGCACAAACATGCAGCAACTTCACTGCCAGTTTGTTGACAAAAGAACAGATCAGAATAGCAGGACATACAGCAGAAAAACACTGCAAAACAAAGTGCTACACCAGATACAGAAAGGGATGTATAACAGACATAGCACAAGGAGAAAACAACTCAAGCTGCAACACCCCCATCACCTCTGTTCCTCTCTTTTGCAGGACTACTGGCACACACAGTTGCAGAAAGGCTATGCCTTAACATTAGGCACACCTGAAGCAGAAACAGTAAGGAGGAAAAGGAGACAAACAGACAGGCAAATCAGGCAGTCATTAGGCACCAAAGCAACAAAACAACCATACAATGCAAAGGTCATCCAGCTCAATAACAAATGCAGTGGAATCAGAAACAAGGAGCATCAATGCAGCAATCTCAGTAATAACTTCAGCAAATTCAGCAGCAGCAGAACACAAAGGAGACTTAAATATCAGCAATGGACAGAAACAATGCATCAATCTCTATATATCAGCACCAGATGCAACTGCACATATAGGAACAGGTTATTGGCGCAATTGAGTTGTGTGGTATTAGCACTACTAGTGCTCAATCTAACTCAATTGCATCAATCACCATGTTCCTATAACAATAATTTTTTACTTTGGAACGTCAAACTCCTCAAACACAAACACCACACCAATTCAGGCACCTTTCTCTGGATTATCATTCGACCGATCATATATGGCAGCACCAGAAGCAGCAGAATCATCAGTGTAATCAGCAAATACAGCAGCAATGCAAACAATAGAACTTTCAAAATCAACCTCACAGTCAACACAAGAGTCAATAACAAAATTGACACTCAATCTTCTAGCCATACTTTCATCAAGCAACTCAGTCATCTCAGCACAAATGTAGCAGGCAGTCCAAGCAGTGCACTCACCACCTTCACAGCTAACAGACCATACACCAGCAGACAACACAAACACATCACAAGCAACAGAAGAAGCAGCAAAACAGCAGCACCAACACAGTCAACATCAACTTTAACAAGGATCACATCAGCAAAGGAAATTAGAAACATCACAGCTCACAAAAACACTCTCAATGTAATTGCAGAAGCAGCAGCATCCAGCAGACACACCAATCACAAAACAATATGTAACAACAGAAACTCAAGCACCAAAATCAAAACCATAAACCAGCAGCAGCAGGAGGAAGAACACAAGCACAATACACCAAATCATCACAAGCACAAAAGAAGCACAAGGAGCAGACATCACAAGCAACAGACCTTCCCACACCAGCCCCCTTGCAGCAAAAGAAACAGCATACCAGAATCAGCACAAACTATAGCAACATTTACAATAGTAACAGCAATCAACAACAGCACACTTGGAAGCAGCTCCAAAGATCCAACAGAAGCAGCAACATCAAACAGCTACATCAACAATGGACTCAACAACAACAACACAGGCAGTAACAAACATCAGCAGCACCAGCAGGAAGAGCAAGATCCAATCAACAGAAAACATCATTGTCAATATTTCATTAAATGGCTGACTCCTGCCGGACATCATCAAGAGTGCCAAAACAAAGGGGAACTCCACTCCATCAGGACACATGAAATCCAGGGAACTCCAAGTTTCTGTCAAACTAAGTGGACAGGAAATATAGCCATCAATCAAGTAGTAAAAGTAGGAATAGACCTTTTTTGTACAGTCGACCTAGATTTATTTCTCACTGCTTTTGTACATATGATCAACTATCAATTATATAAGATAGATGATCATTACATCACGACAGATCTGACAAACCATACACTCTTAGGCACACCCAAACATCAGCTAACTTCATATCATTATCAAGATA
>MCJB01051945.1:0-26291 GCA_002018475.1 Nicotiana obtusifolia
TCTCCATGCTGTGGATGTTGATCACGAGAAAGATCTCTCATTTGCAATTCCAGTTTTTGAATAGCCGCAGTATGAGAACCAACCAACTCAGTCATGTTCCTCATGGAATTATCAGACTTTTCTTGATTTTGTAGTATCCTTTCAAGCATGCTTTCCAATTTAGACTCACTGGAAGAACCTTGATTTGAGTACTGACCCTTCGGGGGAACATAAGGATTTGCACTACGATTTGAAAAGTTGTTGTTGTTGTTCCAGTTTCCTTGGTTGGAACTATCGTGGTCGTTTCGCCATTGGTGGTGACCTTGCCTTTGCGGGTTTGGCATCCATTGATTCTGTGAACCTTGACCTTGGTAGTGCTGTCTTCGGTACCCTCCTTGAGAGTTGTTGACATAGTTTGCCTCCTCATAATCTTCATTAGGTACCGGCTGCACATTCTCAACCACATTCACTTTCTTCTTTTGGTTTTCAGTGAACATCTTCGTCAACAGATTGACATTCGTAGCAAGTTCTGCAATTACTTGGTCTCGCTCTTGATTTTCCTTGATCATGTTGCTCAAGGAAGGAGAGCCAATTGCAATTCCGCCTGTGGAGTCCTCAGAATGCCAAGCTTGGTTATGCTTTGCCATTTTATCCAATATTTTAGTCACCCTAGCGAAGGATTTATCCATAAAAGATCCAGCAGCTGCATTCTTCGCTATTGATTGGTTCATAGGATCCAAACCCATGTAAAAATTTTCCAACAAAATGGAATCCGGGAAACCATGGTTTGGGACCTCACCAAATATAATTTAAAGCGATCCCACGCTTCATGTAGTTGTTCGCCTGGTAGTTGCTTGAAGAAGAAAATCTTATCCCTGAGCTCGGACTTCTTGCTTTGTGGAAACCATTTCGACAAGAAAGCTCGGACAAGTTCGGGCCATGAGTGTATGGAATTTGGAGGAAGATTCTGGAGCCACTTCCTTGCTTCCCCAGCTAGAGAATACTTGAAGCATCTCAACCTTAGGGCATCGTCGGATACATTATTCTGCTTGTGCATTGCACATACACCCAAGAAATTTCTGTGGTGTTGTGTTGGATCGTCATCCGTGGAATTCCTGAAAAATCCCTCCGCTTTCAGCATCAGAATTAACCAGTGTTCCACATTGAAAGTTGCAGCACCAATAGCAGGAGGTACAATAGCATTTGTATCCTCGATATACTCCTCAATGTCCGCAAAAGGATTTCCTTCCGCGTCTACCTCCACATCATCACCATAGTCCGACATGTTCTCCTATAAACACCAAGCAAAACAAACAAAGTGTGATAGAGTAGAATCAGACGTACAGTAAAGCATACACTAACTAGTAATTTCAAAATCGTATTCCCCGGCAACGGCGCCAAAATTTGATACGCTCAAATTATACCTTAATAAACAGTGTAAGTGGTCAGTGTCAAATATAATAACCCAACAAGGTTGGGGTCGAATCCCACAGGGAATAGGTGTGAAACGTTTACTTAATTAGTGTAGTACTCAACTACAGTCGTAATTCTATCAAGTAATCGTAACAGAAGTATGAATTGAATTTAAGTTTAAATGAAGACTAATTGCAATATTATGAATATAAATAATATGATTAAAGAAACCAAGGTTGTGTCCCCCTTTATGAAGTATAACGCTATCGATGTCAATATGATATATTTCCAATGTAAGAATCTTTTGATATGCAATTGATGTCTATTTGACTACCCAATATTTTCCAATAGTTGGATAATATTTCCTCTTTATGATTTTCCCAAATATAAAAGAGTTGTGATTAAGAACAATCAATTTATGCCAAATTAAAACCCACTTATTCCTAAGCGATTTTATTAAGGAAGGTTTAAAGCCTTGAGTCTTTGTTATTTACTTCTACCAAATTCTACCCCGCATTCCCAAGCAAAGATGGAATTCAATGGCGTTTGTTAATATTTGCAACCACTAACAATTGTTTAAGGAATGAGAAGTAAACAAATATCAATTAACCGTTGAAAATATATACAATATCAAACATCCAATAACATCATACCCATTTAGGGTTCACAACCTTAGTGTTTTGAATTAGCTACTCATGCTAAAAACTAAAATTGAAAGAATAGAAATAGTCATAATGCTTACAAAATAGAAGATTATTGATCCCAAAAGCTTCCAAGAAATCAAATAATTAAGCCTTGTACTTTATGCTCTAAATTCTGACAAGATAGTCCCCACAAAACCCTATTAGCGCTATTTATAGAGGCCCAAAAATCGAGGCGAAGTTCGGACTGATTTTCCCCTGATGTCAACAATGCGACCGCATTTCTATCGCATAACAGAAATGTGGTCCACAAATCTTACACGCCTGTCGCAGATTTCACCCCTGGGTTTTGCCTTCATCGCATTCCTGATTTGCGGTCTACATTGAAGAAATGCGGCCGCCTTTTGCATCGCAATTCCAACAAACAGTAAACTTCATATTTGATCTGCGGTTGATTATGCGGTTCACATACCAATTATGCGATTGCATTCCTTACCCTGAACTTCACCCAAAACTCTGCTTGTGTATGCGATCTCCAAGTGCATATTTGCGGCCCGCATCTTAGTTATGCGGTGCGGTCGCATATGCGACCGCATTCTTGACATGAAAGTGTGCCCAGAGTTCTGTCTTGGTTTGCGATTTTATCGTGAAGTATGCGGCTCGCATGTGATGTTTGCGACCGCATATTCACCTCTGCGGTGCTTTTCAACTCTTTTCTTGTATTTAGTTGGATTTTTTATCTCTTTTCCATGCTTTAGTCCTTACACTTCCTATACTGCAAAAACACTGAGATTACATAAGTACCGAAGGAATTTGCACGTAAAACAAGTTAAAATCTAAGCAAGTAGTATCAATATGTGCCGAAATTCTCCGGCACATCAACGTCCCCCCTGGCAATTCTGATGTCTGTGAAGTTATTGGAGGAATGGAGTCATGTCAAGAGAAACCTAGATCAATACAGGATGGGGCACCTATGGGGGCTGGGATTCCTCATGTTTTGCATGAGTGTGCAAATGCACAATTGACTGACAATAGGATGGACCAACCTCCCACCTCTGCACATGTCCCAATTGATAACACAGATACACAATCAGCTATTACAAGGAAAGAAGATGTTTGTGAGTTAAGCAGCTCAGATGAAGATCCACCAGATCAATACAATGAGGCTACAAGGAGACTCATGAAAGGAAAAGCTCCTGCAATAGCAGATTTTAGCATACAATCCCTAAAATACAAAAATAAACCAAGCTAGAAGAAAAGAAAAGCCATGAGAAAACAAACCACTGGGATCACCATTAATGAACCAATTGAAAGTCCCCAGGATCTCACATTTTCACCCCAAGGTCCAAGTGCACAACTACAAAGGAACCTTGAGATTGGCTCTGCTAGAAAGTCATTAACATACAAAGAAACTGTGATTGATCCTTCCTTACCACAACAGTTACTGGATGCTCAAGCCCCTGAAGATAAAGAAGGAACTGTCTCTCTTCAATCAAAAGCCAATACCTCTGTCCTATTGGAGGAATTCCCTATGAATGAGCACCCCCCAGAACTTGATAAATACAGACCTATCCTCTCAGAAGATGAGATTAGTGGCGGGATTGAGGAAGAAGGTGACCTTGATGAAGCATCAGAGGATGAACAACATTGTGACCTCCTAGTGGATGCCATCAATGGAGAGTATCAACAGCATGATGTGATTAACAACCATGGTCTATCTCCCAGAGCCTATAATCCATCACCAAGGCTTACAAGAAGCAAAGCTGCAAGAAGTAACACTGCCCCACCAAAAAGCAAACTCAAGGCTCAATATGTTAAACACTTGAAGATTGAAGAAGTTGTGCTTAAACAGAAAACTCAGTTGCAATGGTTCAAAGAAGGAGATGTTAATTCCAAATACTTCCACAGCATGATTAGAGGCAAAAGAAGGAAGTTGTACATCCATAAAATTAAAAATGAGGATGATGATTGGATATATGGAGATGAAGCAATTGGTGACGCAGCTTGTGATCATTTCCACAACTTATTCACTAGTACTGGGGGAACAATTATAGAAGACCTCTTATCTTGCATACCAACATTGATTACAGACTCAGACAATGCCAATCTCAACAAAGAACCTACCATAGAAGAACTCAAAAACATTGTTTTTTCAATGAATCCCGCCAGTGCTGCTGGTCCTGATGGCCTTAATGGAAAGTTCTTCCAACACTGTTGGGAAATCATTCAATATGATCTTCTCAATGTGATAAATGCCTTTTTTTATGGTCAATCACTGCCCATATATATGCCACAGGCATGTTTGGTGTTACTTCCCAAGGTGGAATTTTCTAATACTCTAGCTGAATTCAGACCAATCAGTTTTAGTAACTTCATCAACAAGATCATATCCAATCTCATAGGCTCCAGACTGGCAACCATACTTCCTAGAATCATATCTCCTAACCAAACTGGCTTTGTAAAAGGCAGAAGTATTGTTGAGAACATTATGCTTGCACAGGAGATTGTCCAAGGAATCAAAAGATCAAATGTAGGTGCAAATGTAGTGATCAAGTTGGATATGGAAAAAGCATATGATAGTGTTTCAGGCTCTTTCACCTGCATCATGATGAGAAGGATGGGCTTCAGTGAACAGATCATTGACATGGTGTGGACAACACTATCCAACAATTGGTACTCTGTAATTGTTAATGGCACAAGATATGGTTTTTTCCACTCAACAAGAGGCCTCAAACAAGGGTGATCCACTATCTCCCTCATTATTCATATTAGGGGCTGAACTGCTCTCAAGAATGCTGAATAATCTCACACATGACCAGTTTTTCAATGGTTTCTATATGGAAAAAAGGGGACCTCAAATCTCACGCTTGAGCTTTGTTGATGATGTGATCATTTTCACATCTGGATGTAGGAACTCACTGCAAAAAGTTATGAAAATCCTTCATAACTATGAGCAGACATCTGGTCAACAAATCGACAAAAACAAAAGCCACTTTCTCACTGCCCCTTCTGCTTTATAGTACACAATCAAAAGAATCCAGTAGGTAACTGGTTTTACCAGGAAGAAATCCCCCATCACCTACTTAGGTTGTCCTCTCTACATTGGCAGGAAAAGAATTGTCCACTTTAACAATCTCATCTCCAAAGTGGTCAGCAGGATCAGAGGTTGGCAAGGTAGACTGCTATCATATGGAGGCAAATTAACCTTGATCAAACATGTCCTTCAATCACTTCCTATTCATCAGTTATTAGCTGTATCTCCACCAATGGATATCCTAAAGCAATTTGAAAAGATGGCTGCAAATTTCTTTTGGGGTAAGAACAAGGAAAGAAACAAGTACCACTGGGCTTCATGGCACAAATTGTCCTACCCTATGGAAGAAGGTGGTATAGGTTTAAGATCCATACATGAAATTTGTAAAGCCATGGAATATAAACAGTGGTGGTGGTTTAGAACAAAACAAACCTTATGGAGCCAGTTTTTTCTTGCCAAATACAATAAAAGATCACACCCTATATCCAAAAATGGAATTCTGGGCAATCCCAAACATGGAAAAAGATGATGATCAACAAGAAAACAGTTGACATCCATATCTGGTGGAGATTACATTCAGGGAACTGTAGGTTCTGGTGGGACAATTGGCTTGGCATTGGACATTTAGGTAGTTTCAAACAAGATGGTGATAGACCTAGCAACATCAAAGTCTCACAACTTTGGAATAATAGACAATGGAACATCTAGAAGCTAAACCAAATAGCACCCATGAACATGATACCTCACATAATACAAACACAGATTCATCACAATCCCCATCTCCCTAATAGAGCAGTATGGCAGCTGAATGACTCATGTGATTTTTCTTGTGCATCAGCATGATCTGTCCTGAGAGAAAAGAAGCAGGTCCTTTTCACCAACAAAATGGCTTGGCATAGGAAAATCCCCTTCAAATGGTCCTTTTGCCTATGAGAGCTCTGAGAAATAAGTTGCCTACAGATGATAGAGTAGCTAAATTTGGACCTCCTACTGTTAACAAATGTGTTTGCTGTAAATCAGGTGCTGAGACAGTGGATCACATTTTTAGCACTGGTCAGCTTGCCAGTTTCATCTAGAAACATTTCAATACACCAGTGGGCATCCAAAGCTATATGCTGCCATTAAAATGACCTTAATGAAATGGTGGATCCAAAAAAGGGACAATGAAATACAAAAAATGGTTTTAGACACAATGCCAATTCTAATCTGTTGGAACCTTTGGAAAAACAGATGTGCTGCTAAATATGGAGGAAAATCATCATCTGTAACAAGAGTATTGTACTACATCTACTCTGATCTTACATTATTGCTCAAAGCATCCTATGACAATATCAAATGGCCAGTTAATTGGTCTGAGATATACCCTGCCATAGAGATGCTGAAACACCATACCACTGTACAGTAGGTCAGTTGGTTTAAACCACTCATGGGCTTTGTTAAAGTGAATACAGATGGTAGTGCTTTGAGAAATCCTGGAAATATTAGAGCTGGAATCATTATTAGAGATCATGAAGGGAAATTCATCCATGCAATCTCAAGCCCCTTGGGAGAAGGTACCAATAAACTAGCAGAAGTTGAAGCAGCCTACATTGGTATCGAATGGTGTATTGAGAATGGCTACACTAAAATTCATCTGGAAACTAACTCTCAAATGCTCATTCAGTGGCTAACTGGCAAAGCTGACTCACCATGGACCCTATGCATACTGATACAGAAGATCAACACTCTGAAACAGCAATGTGATGATTTGCAATACTCACATGCCTTTAGAGAAGCTAACTGTCCAGCTGATGCCCTCTCAAAATTGAGTCATGATCTGAGTTCAATGACACATTACAATAATCTATTGGACCTGCCTGCACAAATAAGAGTGATAGATATACCTTGACTTCAAAGCCACACCAGCTTTCAGACATAGGAGAACCAAAAAGATCAACTTTCCACCACATTTGATCCCTACCAATTCTGATGGAAATGAATAGTAAGAGCATGTGCAGGAAATCAATACTTGCAAGTCAAAACACCATCTCCCAACAACACAGAAACATCAACAGAAAAAGTATCAATCAGGAACACTCATGGAATAGGGCATACTCTCTACTAACACCTTTTGTGTTCTTTGTGATTTTGCAACATATTGCAGGTAAGCATGACTGGTCCATTACACTGATACACCATTGGATACTCCAGCAATAAGGAAATCATACTCAAAGCACCAGCAGCCCCAGAAATCATAAACAGAAGTTCAAGAAAGAAACAAAGCCACCACAGCCACTACTGAAACCAACATCCTTCTCAACACTGCAGGCAATCAGGATTGGTCTAGTATATTGATGCAGGTGCAATGGGTGGCATTAGCACTTTTAGTGCTCATCCTATTGCACTTACAACAATCTTCTTGGACCTTCCTCATCACCCTTCACCATATGATCTCTACAACTTACACAACTGCAGCAACTGTGCAAGACCATGATGATATCCAGCCACAATAGCAGCTATTCCGAGAGAGAAAGATCTACCAAATACATCAAACATCACACACAGATACAACCGCATATCACACAATCACACAGAAGAAGTCCACAACACAAACAATCATCAGCTCAACAAACAATGCAAGTCACATACCATATAACCAGTCCTAAGAATTCTACCAATCTGGATTGGACCAGGATAGTACTGCAAGAGCAATGTGTGGTATTAGCACTATCAGTGCTCATTCTATTGCAACTGCAGATACTATCCTGGACCAACTCCCTTGTCTCTCCATACCGGATCCCCACAAGCTCACAACTGCAACAAATCCACATACACTTTGAACTAGCCAATCAATACTCCAGGTTATTGCCACAATTGCAATGTGTGGTATCAGCACTTCTAGTGCTCATTCTATTGCAATTGCAGCAATCACCATGGAACCTCATCCATACCTTTTATTACTGGATCAACACAATGCAGTACCTCCACAAATACCACACAGCTAACATACAGCCCTACAGCAGCAACAGCAATAGCAGCAGCAACAACAACAACACCAGCAACAACAGCAAGATGGACAGCCACTCACCACCTCAACAGAGATTACAAGTCATAGAAACATGGTATAAGCTACAAGCTACAGAAACACAAGATACAGGAACTCAGCAGAAGCAGCACACAAATACACAAGAATAACCTAGGGAATGCAGTAGCCTCAGAAGCACATCAACTAAGCCAGTCATATCTGTATGGAGACAACTAAATCCATCAGACATCACATGTAGTACACAGGCTTACCCCATCAACCATGACAGGCACAATAGGATTACACACAACCACACAGGAAAAGCAAGCCAAAAGCTCAGTCACCACCTCAACAGCATACACCATTGCAACAACAGACATCAACAGCAGTCACCACTATAAGAAGACCTTAGGGAAACAAACTTACCATACCTACAGTACTTGTCCATAAGACCACATCAGTAGAACAATCATCAACCCACTATCCACAGCACTCAATGGAAGATGAAACACCTCTACAAGCACCAGACAGGTAACACATAGCCTCAAAACAGCAACAGCAGCAGCAACAGCAACAATAACAGCAGGAGCAGCAACCTTTTTGCTAGCCATCTTCAATTATGCTTTCTTTGCTATCAATGCCAAAGAAAAGTTGAAGATTGCTACTACTTATTATCTGATACACTACTTAGAAGATTCCCATCTTTTGCTAGATATAGATCCTATTGTACATGGAGGATATTATTTCAACCCACTTACTTAGTAGATTTAGGAACATATGTACTTTTTGTATAGTTGACCTAGATTCACTTCATACTATTTTTGTACATATGATTGCCTATCGATACTATAAGATAGGCAATCATTGCATCATCATAGGTCTAACTTATCATAGTTGTTCAAACATACTTGGTCTCCATGCTCTGATGACCAAGAGTGTACACATTATTTTCTGGGAGGTAAGGTTTATGTCCCCCTCCATTATTGTACTTTATATTGTATCTATGGAAATCAACCTTGGGCATCCTGCCTAGTGGAATTCAAATAAAAAAATCAAAAAAAAAAAATCTCCAACATCTGGAATCCATTACAAGACTTGATTCTCACATCTGAACACTGCGCAAATCTGAACAAACTGCATCAAGCCATAACCATAACCCAAGAAATAATCACATGATATACCACATAGCGCTGATACTCATAGAAATAACTTCTTACCACGATAGTTGCCCAATAACAGATCTGGTACCGGTAACAAACCTCATGTCAAATGAAACTATGTTCTAAAACTTTGTCCACTACCAAAGATAGAACAAACACACAGAATCTCATAATCACTAATCAGATCAACCAGTCATGGAGCTCTCTCGTTCAATAAGAACCGTTGCCAAATTCTAAGCTGGCTAGAGACGTTATTCTTCAAAACATATCTTAGTAAAATTCGATCTCACTCATTCCAGATCCAATAACCTCATCTCATTCTGTATAAGCTGCTCTACCAACATGCCACACCAATACTAACTAGAGTCACATACCATGCAACCGGTGCACTAAACAAGCAACAACTCTAATTTACCCAAAATGGAAAGAGAATCAAATGAGAGAACCGTTCTGCAAGTTCAAAAGGTACCACCACAAGCACAATGCCATAAACCCATCATACAAAGGAGCAAAAAATGTGAAATCAACATAAAGGATCATATAAAAACATAACTTTGCCGCGTGCGTGACCCGATCCACATGAAATACCTCGAGCCATATGCTCAAAATCAACAACCATACGCAAATCAACCACAAAAACACGAAGTGCATGACCATAACCATAGAGAAATGGAGAGCAAAATATAGCACAATGTGACGAGCCGGCCAGTCATCTCATGAGTTACCGCTCCGTTTTCCCTATTTATGCTTCATTATGCTTCGTTATCCGTGTTTTATGTGATCGAGCTGAGTAGTTTTCGTTCAGAGTGGATTTGGTAAGAAATGAGACACTTAGTCTCTTTTAAGAAGGTTTAAGTTGGAAAAGTCAACCAGATGTTGACTTATAAGTTAGAGGGATCGGATGTGAGTTTCGATGGTTCAGTTAGCTTCGGGAGGTAATTTATGACTTAGGAGTGTGATCGGAATTAGTTTTGGAGGTCCGGTGTAGAATTAGGCTTGAATTGGTGGAGTTCATATTTTGGCGATTTCCGGTTGTTAGGCGAGATTTTGATCTGAGGGTCGGAATGAAATTCCACGAGTTGTTGTAGCTTCTCTATGTCATTTGGGATGTGTGTGCAAAATTTCATGTCATTCGAACGTGGTTTGGTTGGGTTTTTGATCAAAAGAGTAATTTAGAAGATTTTGAAATTCTTAGGCTTGAATCCGACGCGAATTTGGTGTTGTGATGTTGTTTTGAGCGTTCCGAAGGTTGGAATAAGTTTGAATGATGTTATGGAGTTGGCATATTTGGTTGAGGTCCCAGTGGCCTCGGGTGAGTTTTGGGTGGTTAAACGGACTATTTCATCTTTAGAAAAATTGCAGATTTTTTTTTAGCTTCAGCTGTGCTTCAGAAAATTTCTGGTGCGAATAGTCCAGTTTGGAAGCTCATATCTTGTAATCTATAAGGAATCCGAAAAATTGCAAACATGAAAGTTGTAGCCCCCGCCCCGTAGTTTCTAGAAAATTAAACCATTAATGATTTGGATATTCTATGAGAAAGTTATGATTGATCGAAGTTGGCTGGTGGAGCAATTTCGACAGAATTTTCTAAAGCACTTCATAAGCTCATATCTCGGAATATATAAAGAGTTATATAGTGTACAATCTATCAAATGAAATATCTTCGAGTCTAGTTTCTAAATCTTCAAACCGTTGATCATTTAGATATTTCCACAAGGGGTTATGAGCATCTTAACAGAAGGTGTACAGCAAGGGAAAATGGTAAGAGGATGTACAACCTGCACAGCGCAAGGTACAACTCGATGAAGCCTGGGCAGAATATTTTTAAGTCTTCTTGTCCGTGATTTTGGGCATATTTTCACCCATAGTTGCTCATTGTTGGAGGTTCTTGAAGGAAATTAACGAGGGATTCAAGGAAAATCGATTGGAGGTAAGAATTTCGGACCTAAAACTCGTTTATATTGTGAAATCCACCTAGAAAATCATTGAAGTCTTGCTAAAAATGGAAGCAATAGGGCTTGGGATTTTGAAATTCTAATTGGGGATTTGGAGGACCATTCAGGGTCGGATTTTTGATATGTATGAACTCGTTGGGAGATAAGGAACCCGTTGATGCGAAATTTTCTAAGCTTCGAGAAGTGGGCCCGGGGCTCGGGTTTTGTTAATTTCAAAATTTTTGGCATTTTCGATTGTTTTTGCTTGGGCTTTGACCCCTCAGCATATTGTGACATATTCGTTCTGATTTTGGATAGATTCGACGCGCGTGGAGACCAATTCGAGGGGCAAAGGCATCACGGGCTAGGGATTTAGCCGGTTCGAGGAGAGTAATGATTGTAAATGATACTCTGAGGGTTTGAAACCCTGGATTGTACATCGTAGTGCTATATTGAGGTGAGACACGCGCTCGATGATGAGCGTGGGGTCGTTTACTACTGGGGATTGTGACTTGGTCCGTCCCAATTGATGATTTTTTTACCGCGTATTTGACTGAAACTTATTTGTTATCATCATGATTTGGGGCTGATTGCCATATTTGGGCTTCGCGCCAATTATTTGAAACCTTCAGGGATTTTTTATCACTGTTTCCTCACTAATTTGACTTATTACTTGAACTCAGTCATGTTGTTTTCCACTGTTTTACAACTCAGCCACTTTTACTCAATTTTTTTTAGACTTAAATAATATTTTAATGATGTTTTTGGACTGAGAACTACTGTTTAACTATGCCCGAGGGGCTTGTGATGATTTTTTGACTGAGTGCGGCCGAGGGCCAGATGTGAGGATATACTGAGTGATATGAGGTCAAGGGCCTGAGATAATTTATATGCCACGAGGTGGCTTGTGACTGATATAAGGCCGAGGGCCTGAGATAATTTATATGCCACGAGGTGGCTTGTGACTGATATGAGGTCGAGGGCCTAGATTTGATGCCACGAGGTGGCTTGATATTGCGCTTGGGCCGTAAGGGGCCCCTCCCGGAGTCTGTACACCCCCACTGAGCGCGGGTACCCATTGTGATGTGAGATATAGCCCGCGGGGCTGATATTGTACTATGTGATAGCCCGAGGGGCTGATACTATTCCATGTGATAGCCTGAGGGGCTGGTATTGTTTTGAGATTTGATCCCGTGGGGCTGGTACTGTTCTGAGATATTGCCCGAGGGGCGGATTTATTGATACTGAACCCGAGGGGTGATCTTCTATCTTTTTCTTACTTTACATTATTCACCTGAAAAAATTTACTTTTTTTACCTATTGAAAGGAGATTTTACTTGATTTCTCACTGATTTACTATTTTCAAATGATGTTTTATTGCTTCATTATAGAATGCCTTGTGCTTTACGTGCTTTCTTACTTTCAGTCGTTATTTATATTTATTACTCATTGGGTCGGAGTACTCACATTACTCCCTGCACCATGTGTGCTAATTCAGGCGTTGTTGGTTCCGCTCCGGAGTGCTGACTCCCCCGTCCAAGCAGTGATTCAGAGACTACGAGGTAGCTGTTGGCGTCCGCAGCCCCGTATCTTCCTTATCTTATTATTTCTATGTTCTTCAAACAGTTGTGCCAGATATTGTATTTAGTAGACTTGTATCAGGATCCATAGTTGCTCATGACTGTGACACCCCGGTTTGGACTGTGTCGGGATGGTTTCTATTATGGGTAGCTATATTTCCACGAATTATTGCTATTAAATCATGCTTATATTGTTTCCATGTTAATTAACTGCTTAAAATGAGATTTTGGTTAAGTTGACTGGCCTTGTCTTCACGAGAGGCACCATCACGACCGGGTTGGGGTTAGGGTCGTGACAAGTTGGTATCAAAGCCTAGGTTACATAGGTCTCACGAGTAATGAGCGGGTTTAGTAGAGTCTCGCGGATCGGTACTGAGACGTCTGTATTTATCCTCGAGAGGCTGCAAAACCTTTTAGGAAAAAACTTCATATTCTTGAAATTCTTGTCATGCGAACTTGTTGATCCGAGCACTAATCTTCTGTTATCCTATTCTCTCACAAGATAGTGAGGACGCGAGCTACCAGACGAGGTGGACGACCACCAGTGCCACCCACTGAGGCCACCAGAGGCCGTGGACGCGGTCGTGGTCATGGCAGAGGCGGAGCAGCAAGGGCAGAACCTGTTGATCCACCAGCTGCCCCAGCTCAGGATCAGGCTCCAGCAGCACCAGTTCAGGCACCAACTGTGCCCATTGTGATTCCGGGTCTTCAGGAGGCCTTGGCTCAGTCTTATCCGTTTGCACTGGCCTGGCTCAAGCAGTTTCAGCCACCACAGCAGCAGCTACTTCACAGGTCGGGAGAGGCAATCAGACCCCCGCTGCCCGCACACCTGAGCAGGTAGTGTAGGGACTTCAAATGCCGGGGGCACCTCCAGCCCAGCCGGTTGCACTAGCCCAGGAGTTCATGGTACCAGTTATGCCGTATGATGAGCAGCGTCGTCTTGAGGTTTGGTATACTCCAACCTCCGTCATTCAGTGGTGCTGAGGGCGAGGATGCCCAGGGTTTTCTTGATAAGTGTCAGCGGACGCTCCGTATAGCAGGGATTCTTAAGTCTAGTGGTGTGGCATTTACCACCTTTCAGTTTTCTGGAGCTGCCTTCACTTGGTGGGAGGCGTATGAGAGGCATAGGCCGGTTGGTGCAGTGCCCCTTACTTGGCAGCAGTTCTCTGATCTTTTCTTGGAGAAGTATGTGCCGCAGTCCCGTAGAGAGGAGCTACGTAGATAGTTCGAGTGGTTGCGACAGGGGGATATGACTGTGTCACAGTATGAGTCGAGGTTTTCTGAGTTGGCTCGTAATGCTGTCTAGATGGTTCCAACAGATCGTGAGAGGATCAGGAAATTTGTTGATGGCCTTAACTACAATCTCCGTATTCTTATGACCAAAGAGAGAGTGTTGGATGCTACGTTCAAGGAGGTGGTTGATATCGCTCGCGAGATTCAGACGGTTTGTCGTCAGGAGCGAGAGGAGAGGGAGGCCAAGAGGCCTCGAGGATCGGGCAGTTATAGTGGTACTCCTTCGAGGGGCCAATTTCAGCATGGTAGAGGTCGTTCTTTTGGGCCTGCTCAGTCAGCCCGCCCAGAGTATAGCGGGGCATCGTCAGGTCGTGGTTATCATGGGTCGCAGCAGGGCCAGTCATCACTCAGCACCCTTCAAGCTCAGAGTTCAGCTCGTGCTCCGTCAGCCCAGGGTTCTTCTATGCCGAGTGCATCTGCTAGACACTCCGGTGCGAGGGGTTCCCTTCAGTCCTCTTCTCCATCACCAGGGAGCTGTTATGAGTGTGGCGAGATGGGCCACATGTGGAGGCAGTGTCCTCATCGTGGTGCTAGTTCGTCTCAGCAGAGGGGTCAGCCCTCGACTTCTGCTCCAGTTACTTTACCACCCGCCCAGCCAGCTAGGGGTGGAGGTCAGGCAGCCAGGGGTCGCCCCAGAGGGGGAGGTCGATCAGGCGGTGGCCAGGCTCGTTTCTATGTTATTCCAGGCAGGACAGATGCCATTGCTTCAGATATTGTCATTACAGGTATTGTTTCAGTCTGCCACAAAGATGCCTCTGTATTATTTGATTCCGGTTCCACCTATTCTTATGTGTCCTCATATTTTGCTCATTAATTGGGTACGCCCTGGGAGTTTCTTGCTTTACCTGTTCATGTGTCTACCCCGGTGGGCGATACTACTGTTGTAGACCGTGTGTACCGATCACTATTGGGGGTCTGAAAACACGAGTGGACCTATTGCTATTGAGCATGATGGATTTTGATGTCATTTTGGGCATGGATTGGTTATCTCCGTGTCGTGCTATTCTAGACTGTCATGCTAAGACAGTCACTTTGGCTATGCCAGGTGTATCGTGGATCGAGTGGCATGGCGTGACTGATTATATTCCTAGTAGAGTGATATCATTCTTGAAGGACCAGCGTATGTTGGGAAGGGTTGCCTTTCATATCTAACATTTGTGAGGGATGTTGGAGCTGAGACTCCTAGCATTGATTCTGTTCTAGTTGTGAGGGATTTTCCCGATGTATTTCCTGCAGACCTGCCGGGCATGCCACCGGACAGGGATATTGATTTTGGTATTGACCTGGTGCCGAGCACTCAGCCCATTTCTATTACACAGTATCGTATGGCACCAGCAGAGTTGAAAGAATTGAAGGAGCAGCTTCAGGAACTCCTAGATAAGGGGTTCATTCGGCCTAGTGTGTCACCTTGGGGTGCACCGGTTCTGTTTGTGAAGAAGAAGGATGGCACCATGAGAATGTGGATCGATTATAGGCAATTGAACAAGGTAACAATTAAGAACAAGTATTATTTGCCTCGCATTGATGATTTATTTGACCAGCTTCAGGGAGCGCGAGTGTTCTCCAAGATTGATCTCCGTTCGGTTTATCACCAGTTGAAGATCAGGGATTCAGATATTCTTAACACTGCTTTCAGGACTAGATATGGTCACTATGAGTTTCTTGTTATGTCTTTCGGGCTAACCAATGCCCCAGCAGCGTTCATGCATTTGATGAACAGTGTATTTCGGCCTTATCTAGATTCGTTCGTTATTGTATTCATTGATGATATTATGGTGTACTCGCGTAGTCAGGAGGAGCACGCAGAGCATTTAAAGAGTTGTATTGCAGAGATTGAGGGAGGAGAAGCTTTATGCAAAATTCTCTAAGTGTGAGTTTTGGCTCGGTTCAGTGGCTTTCTTGGGGCACGTAGTGTCCAGCGAGGGGATTTAGGTTGATCCAACGAAGGTAGAGGCGGTTCAAAGTTGGCCTAGACCATCCTCAGCCACAGAGATTCGTAGCTTTCTTGGGTTGGCAGGCTATTATCGCCGGTTTGTTCAGGGATTCTCATCCATTGCATCGCCGACTAAATTGACTCAGAAGGGTGCTCTATTTGTATGGTCGGACGAGTGTGAGGAGAGCTTTTAGAAGCTCAAGACAGCCTTGACCATAGCTCCAGTGTTGGTTTTGCCATCAGCTTCATGTTCATATACCGTGTATTGTGATGCTTCGAGAGTTGGGATTGGTTTTATATTGATGCAGGAGGGTAGAGTTATTGCTTATGCTTCTCGTCAGTTGAAGCCCCATGAGAAGAACTACCCCATTCATGATTTCAACAAAACGGTAGGATACAACAAATAGTTGAAGATTTGGAGGCATGACTTATATGGCGTATCTTGTGAGATGTTTACTGATCATCGCGGCCTTCAGCATTTGTTCAAGCAAAAGGATCTTAATTTGTGGCAGCGGAGATAGTTGGAGTTGCTCAAGGATTATGGTATCACTATATTGTACCATCGGGGAAAGGCCAATGTGGTGGCCGATGCTTTGAGCCGAAAGGAAGTGAGTATGGGAGTTTGGCATATATTCCAATTGGGGAGAGACCCCTTGCAGTTGATGTTCAGGCCTTGGCCAATCGGTTTGTGAGATTAGATATTTCGGAACCTAGTCGGGTGTTGGCTTGTGTGATTTCTCGGTCTTCCTTATATGATCGCATCATACGGCGCCAGTATGACGATCCGCATTTGCTTGTCCTTAGGGACAGAGTGCAGCATAATGATGGCAGAGTGTGACCATCGGTGATGATGGAGTGTTGAGGATGCAGGGCTGGATTTGTGTGCCCAATGCGGATGGGCTTCGGGAGTTGATTTTGGAGGAGGCCCATAGCTCGCGATATTCCATTCATCTGGGTGCCGCAAATATGTATAAGGACTTGAGACAGCACTATTGGTGAAGAAGAATGAAGAAAGATATTGTGGGATTTGTAGCTTGGTGTCTCAACTGTCAGCATGTAAAAGACGAGCATCAGAGACCGGGTGGCTTGCTTCAGCAGATGGCTATTCCCGAGTGGAAGTGGGAGCGGATCACTATGGACTTTGTTGTTGGACTTCCACGACCTTTGAAGAAGTTCGATGCTATTTGGGTGATTGTGGATCGGCTGACCAAGTCCGTGCACTTCATTCCTGTGTGTACTACCTATTCTTCAGAGCGGTTGGCAAGGATTTATATCCGTTAGATTGTTCGGTTGCATGCTGTCCCAGTTTCTATCATTTCAGATAGAGGTACTAAGTTTACTTCAAAGTTTTGGAGAGCCGTGCAGAGAGAGTTGGGTACTATGGTAGAGTTGAGCATAGCTTTTCATCCGCAGATGGACGGGCAGTCTGAGCGTACTATTCAGATATTGGAGGACATGTTGCGTGCATGTGTTATTGATTTCGGAGGTTCATGGGATGAGTTTCTACCGCTTGTAGAGTTTGCTTATAACAACAGCTACCAGTCGAGTATTCAGATGGCTCCATATGAGGCTTTGTATGGGAGGCGGTGTAGATCTCCAGTTGGGTGGATTGAGCTCCGCGAGGCTAGGCTATTGGGGACTGATTTGGTTCTGGATGCTCTAGAGAAGGTGAATGTGATTCGGGAGAGGCTTCATACAGTGCAGTTGAGGCAAAAGAGTTATGCTGATAGGAAGGATCGAGATGTGTCCTACATGGTTGGTGAGAAGGTCTTGCTGAAGGTTTCGCCCATGAAGGGTGTTGTGAGATTCGGGAAGAAAGGGAAATTGAGTCCTCGGTTCATTGGGCCGTTTGAGGTGCTTCGGAGGATTGGGGAGGTGGCTTATGAGCTTGCTTTGCCACCCAGCTTGTCGAGTGTGCGCCCGGTATTTCATGTTTCTATGCTCCGGAAGTATATTGGGGATCCGTCTCATATTTTGGACTTCAGCACGGTTCAGTTGGATGATGATTTGACCTATGATATGGAGCCAGTGGCTATTTTGGGTTGTCAGGTTTGGAAGTTGAGGTCAAACGAAATAGCTTCAGTGAAAGTGCAGTGGAGAGGTCGGCCCGTGGAGGAGGCTACCTGGGAGACCGAGCGGGAGATGCGGAGCAGATATCCTCACCTATTTGAGGCTTCAGGTATGTTTCTTGACTCGTTCGAGAACGAACGTTTGATTAAGTTGGGGAGCATGTGACGACCCGGCCAGTCGTCTCATGAGTTACCGCTCTGTTTCCCCCCATTTCTTCTTCATTATGCTTCGTTATCCGTGTTTTATGTGATCGAGTTGAGTAGTTTGCATTCGGAGTGGATTTGGTAAGAAATGAGACACTTAGTCTCTTTTAAGAAGGTTTAATTTGGAAAAGTCAACCGGATGTTGACTTTTGAGCTAGAGGGCTCGGATGTGAGTTCCGATGGTTCGGTTGGCTTCGGGAGGTGATTTATGACTTAGGAGTGTGATCGGAATTGGCTTTGGAGGTCCGGAGTAGAATTAGGCTTGAATTGGTGGAGTTAGTATTTTGGCGATTCCCGGTTGTTAGGCGAGATTTTGATCCGAGGGTCTGAATGAAATTCCGAGAGTTGCTATTGCTTCGATATGTCATTTGGGATGTGTGTTCAAAATTTGAGGTCAATTGGACTCGATTTGATAGGTTTCGGCATCGAATGTAGAAGTTGGAATTTGTTAGTTTCGTTAGGCTTGAATTGGGGTATCATTCGTGTTTTTAGCGTTGTTTGATGTGATTTGAGACCTCGACTAAGTCCGTAATATGTTTTAGGACTTGTTGGTATATCCGGACGGGGTCCCGAATAGATCGGGTGCGTTTCGGAGTAGTTTCGGACCATTTCTATCCATTTTTAACTGCTGGAGCAGTGTGAATCGCAGGAAAAAAATATGCTGCACAAGACTTAATTTGGAAGCTTATATCTCGTAATATGTAAGAAATTTGGAGGTGGTCCAAAAATGAAAGTTGTAGCCCTTTGAATCTAGTTTCCAGAATTATAAACCATTTATCATTTGGACATTTGTATCAAAAGTTACAATTGATTAACCGAAGCTCGATACTGCTGTTGTTTTCCAGGCAGTGCGCATGGCAGAAATTTCTGCTGCACAGGACCGACTTTGGAAGCTTATATCTCGCAATATATAAGGAATTAGGAGATGATAAAAACTCGAAAATTGTAGCCCTTGTATTCTAGTTTCCAGAAAGTTAAACCATTCATGATTTGGATATTCTATGAGAATGTTATGATTGATCGAATTTGGCTGGTGGAGCAATTTCGACAGAATCTTCTGATGCACTTTAGAAGCTCATATCTCGAAATATATAAAGAGTTATATAGTGTACAACCTATGAAATGAAAGATCTTTGAGTCTAGTTTCTAAATCTTCAAGTTGATCATTTGGATAGTTCCACAAGAGGGTATGAGCATTTAAACAGAAGGTGTACAACAAGGGAAAATGGTAAGAGGATGTACAACATGCACAGCGCAAGGTACAACTCGATGAAGCCTGGGCAGAATGTTTTTAAGCCATCTTGTCCGCTATTTTGGGTATATTTTCACCCATAGTTGCTCATTTATGGGAGGTTCTTGAATGAAAATAGCGAGGGATTCAAGGAGAATCGGTTGGAGGTAAGAATTTCGAACCTAAAACTCGTTTATATTATGAAATCCACCTAGAAAATCATTGAAGTCTTGCTAAAATTGGAAGAAATAGGGCTTGGAATTTTGAAATTTTAATTAGGTATTTGGAGGACCATTTGGGGTCGGATTTGAGAACTTTTGATATGTATGAACTCGTTGGGAGATAAGGAACCCGTTTATGTGAAAATTTCTGAGCTTCGAAAAGTGGGCACGGGGCTCGGGTTATGCTAATTTCGGAATTTTTAATATTTTGATTGTTTTCGCTTGGGCTTTGTCCCCTCAGCATATTATGACGTATTCGTTCTGATTTTGGATAGATTCGACGCGCGTGGAGGCCAATTCAAGGGGCAAAGGCGTCGCGGGCTAGGGATTTAGCCAGTTCGAGGTGAGTAGTGATTGTAAATGATGTTCTGAGGGTTTGAAACCCCGGATTGTACATCGTAGTGCTATATTGAGGTGAGACACGCGCTCGATGATGAGCGCGGGGTCGTTTACTACTGGGGATTGTTACTTGGTCCGGCCCGATTGATGATTTTTACCCCGTACTTGACTGAAACTTATTTGTTATCATCATGATTTGGGCTGATTGCCATATTTGGGCTTCGTGCCAATTATTTGAACCCTTCGGGGATTTTTATCACTGTTTCCTCACTATTTTGACTTATTACTTGAACTCAGTCATGCTGTTTTCCACTGTTTTACAACTTAGCCACTTTTACTAAGTTTTGTGACTTAAATAATATTTTAATGATGTTTTTGGGCTGAGAACTACTGTTTTACTATGCCCGAGGGCCGTGTGATGATTTTCTGACTGAGTGCGGCCGAGGGCCAGATGTGAGGATATACTAAGTGATATGAGGCCGAGGGCCTGAGATACTTTGTATGCCACGAGGTGGCTTGTGACCGATATGAGGCCGAGGGCCTTAGATACTTTATATACGCCACGAGGTGGCTTGACTAATATAAAGGCCGAGGGCCAATTGATCCTATATTAAATCAACTTTTTCAATGAGATTAGGAGTTTTTAAATCCTCTTCAATTGTAAAACTACAAATCTCATTTTTTTTAAAAAGTCAATTTATCTATTCTTTGCAATAATATTATTAGAAATGATCTCATTAAAAAATCTTTGGACTGATTGAGTTATAAACTTGAAAGTAATTGCTCTTCTATTAAAAGTCCCTGTGAAACTATGAGTATCCCAATTAGTAAAAGGAATTATGTGGCGGAATAATGGGACTCCTAATAATATGTCTTGGTGAATATCTTTTACCTAAAACAAAACTTTCTGGTATACAGACATTGTTCTGGCAAATATAAGCTTTAGGTATTTTACAAGAAATACCCATTTGGTGACCACTGGCATTTTAATCTATGAGTATCGTTTGAAAAATATCTTGAAGGTATTACTCCTTCTTTAATACAATTTAAAACTCGTTTATATTGTGAAATCCACCTAGAAAAACATTAAAGTCTTGCTAAAAATGGAAGAAATAGGGCTTGGGATGTTGAAATTTTAATTGGGTATTTGGAGGACCATTTTGTGTCGGATTTGAGAACTTTTGATATGTACGAACTCATTGGGAGATGAGGAACCCGTTGATGTGAAAATTTCAGAGTTTCGAGAAGTGGGCCCGGGGCTCGGGTTTGGCTAATTTCGGAATTTTTGGTATTTTTGGATTGTTTTCTCTTGGGCTTTGTCCCCTCAGCATACTGTGACGTATTCGTTCTAATTTTGGATATATTTGACACGCGTGGAGGCCAATTCGAGGGGCAAGGACGTCGCGGGCTAGGGATTTAGCCCGTTCGAGGTGAGTAGTGATTGTAAATGATGTTCCGAGGGTTTGAAACCCCAGATTGTACATCGTAGTGCTACATTGAAGTGAGACACGCGCTCGATGATGAGCGTGGGTTGTTTACTACTGGGGATTGTGACTTGGTCCGTCCCGATTGATGATTTTTACCGTGTATTTGACTGAAACTTATTTGTTATCATCATGATTTGGGCTGATTGCCATATTTGGGCTTCATGCCAATTATTTGAACCCTTCGGGGATTTTTATCACTGTTTCCTCAATATTTTGACTTATTACTTGAACTAAGTCATGCTGTTTTCCACTGTTTTACAACTCAGCCACTTTTACTCAGTTTTGAGACTTAAATAATATTTTAATTATGTTTTTGGGCTGAGAACTACTATTTTACTATGCCCGAGGGGCTTGTGATGATTTCTGACTGAGTGCGGCCAAGGGCCAGATGTGAGGATATACTGAGTGATATGAGGCCGAGGGCCTGAGATACTTTATATGCCACGAGGTGGCTTGTGACTGATACGAGGTCGAGGGCCTGAGATACTTTATATATGCCACGAGGTGGCTTGACTGATATGAGGCCGAGGGCTTAGATTTGATGCCACGAGGTGGCTTGATATTGCGCTTGGGCCGTAAGGGGGCCCTCTCGGAGTCTGTACACCCCCAGTGAGCGCGAGTACCCATTGTGATGTGAGATATAGCCCGAGGGACTGATATTGTACTAGGTGATAGCCCGAGGTGCTGATACTGTTCCATGTGATAGCCCGAGGAGCTGGTTTTGTTCTGAGATTTGAGCCCAAGGGGCTGGTACTGTTCTGCGATATTGCCCGAGGGGGGAAATTGTTGATATGGAGATTTTACTTGATTTCTCACTAATTTACTATTTTCAAATGATGTTTTATTGTTTCCTTATAGAATGCCTTGTGCTTTACGTGCTTTCTTATTTTCAGTCGTTATTTATATTTACTACTCACTAGGTCTGAGTACTCACGTTACTCCCTGCACCATGTGTGCAGATTCAGGCGTTATTGGTTTTGCTCCGGGTTCGGGCTTAGGGTTGTGACAAGTTGGTATCAGAGCCTTGGTTACATAGGTCTCACGAGTCATGAGCGGGTTTAGTAGAGTCTCGCGGATCGGTACGGAGACGTCTGTATTTATCCTCGAGAGGCTGCAGAGCCTTTTAGGAAAAACATCATATTCTTGAAAATCTTGTCGTGCGAGCTTGTTGATCCGAGCACTAAACTTCTGTTATCCTATTCTCTCACAGATGGTGAGGACGCGAGCTACCGGACGAGGTGGACGACCATCAGTGCCACCCACTGAGGCCACCCAGAGGCCGTGGACGCGGTCGTGGTCGTGGTAGAGGCAGAGCAGTGAGGCAGCACCTGTTGATCCCCCAGGTGCCCCAGCTCAGGATCAGGCTCCAGCAGCACCAGTTCAGGCACCAGCTGTGCCCATCGTGATTCTGGGTCGTTAGTAGGCCTTGGCTCAGATCTTATCCGTTTGCACTGGCTTGGCTCAGGCATTTTCAGCCACCACAGCAGCAGCTATTTCACAGGCCAGGGGAGGCAATCAGACCCCCGCTGCTCGTACACCTGAGCAGGTAGTGCAGGGACTTCAGACGCCGGGGGCACCTCCAGCTCAGCCGGTTGCACCAGCCCAGGAGTTCATGGTGCCAGTTATGCCGGATGATGAGCAGCGTCGTCTTGAGAGGTTTGGTAGACTCCAGCCTCCGGCATTCAGTGGTGCTGAGGGCGAGGATGCCCAGGGTTTTCCTGATAAGTGTCAGCGGATGCTCCGTACAGCAGGGATTCTTGAGTCTAGTGGTGTGGTATTTACCACCTTTTAGTTTTCTAGAGCTGCCTTCACTTGGTGGGAGGCGTATGAGAGGCGTAGGCCGGTTGGTGCAGCGTCCCTTAGTTGGCAGCAGTTCTCCGCTCTTTTCTTGGAGAATTATGTGCCGCATTCCCGCAGAGAGGAGCTTCGTAGACAGTTCGAGTAGTTGCCACAAGGGGGATATGACTGTGTCACAATATGAGTCGAGGTTTTTTGAGTTGGCTCGTCATGCCGTCTGGATGGTTCCGATAGATCGTGAGAGGATCAGGAGATTTGTTCATGGCCTTAACTATCATCTCCGTATTCTTATGACCAGAGAGAGAGTGTTGGATGCTACGTTCGAGGAGGTGGTTGATATCACTCGCGAGATTGAGACGGCTCGTCATCAGGAGCGAGAGGAGAGGGAGGCCAAGAGGCCTCGAGGATCGGGCAGTTATAATGGTACTCCTTCGAGGGGCCAGTTTCAGCATGGTAGAGGTCGTTCTTTCAGGCCTGCTCAGTCAGCCCGTCCAGAGTATCGCGGGCCATCTTCAGGTCGCGGTTATCATGGGTCGCAGCAGGGCCAGTCATCACTCAGCACCCTTCCAGCTCATAGTTCAGCACGTGCTCCATCAACCCAAGGTTCTTCTATGCCGACTGCATCTGCTAGACACTCCGGTGCGAGGGGTTCCCTTCAACCCTCTTCTCCAGCACCAGGGAGTTGTTATGAGTGTGGCAAGATGGGCCACATGTGGAGGCAACGTCCTCATCATGGTGCTAGTTCTTCTCAGCAGAGGGGTCAGCCCTCGACTTCTGCTCCAGTTACTTTACCACCCGCCCAGCCAGCTAGGGTTGGAGGTCAGGCAGCCAGGGGTCTCCCTAGAGGGGGAGGTCGATCAGGCGGTGGCTAGGCTCGTTTCTATGCTATTCCAGGCAGGACAGATACCATTGCTTCAGATGCTGTCACTACAAGTATTGTTTCAGTCTGCCAAAAAGATGCCTCTGTATTATTTGATCCCGGTTCCACCTATTCATATGTGTCCTCATATTTTGCTCATTATTTGGGTACGCCCCTAGAGTTCCTTGCTTTACATGTTCATGTGTCTACCCCGATGGGCGATACTGTTGTTGTAGACCGTGTATATCGGTCATGTGTCGTGACTATTAGGGGTCTGAAGACACGAGTGGACCTATTGCTATTGAGCATGGTGGATTTTGATGTCATTTTGGGAATGGATTGGTTATCTCCGTGTCGTGCTATTCTAGACTGTCATGCTAAGACAGTCACTTTGGCTATGCCGGGTGTACCGCGGATCGAGTGGCGTGGTCTGACTGATTATGTTCCTAGTAGAGTGATATCATTCTTGAAGGCCCAGCGTATGGTTGGGAAGGGTTGCCTTTCATATATAACGTTTGTGAGGGATGTTGGAGCTGAGACTCCTAGCATTGATTATGTTCCAGTTGTGAGGGATTTTCCTGATGTATTTCCTGCAGACCTACCGGGCATGCCACCGGACAGGGATACTGATTTTGGTTTTGACCTGGTGCCGGGCACTCAGCCCATTTCTATTCCACCGTATCGTATGGCACCAGCAGAGTTGAAAGAATTGAAGGAGCAGCTTCAGGAACTCCTAGATAACGGGTTCACTGAGCCTAGTGTGTCACCTTGGGGTGCGCCGATTCTGTTTGTGAAGAAGAAGGATGCACCATGAGAATGTGCATCGATTACAGGCAATTGAACAAGGAAACAATTAAAACAAGTATCCTTTGCCTCGCATTGATGATCTATTTGACCAGCTTCAGGGAGCGCGAGTGTTCTCCAAGATTGATCTCCGTTCCGTTTATCACCAGTTGAAGATCAGGGATTCAGATATTCATAAGAATGCATTCAGGACTAGATATGGTCACTATAAGTTTCTTGTTATGTCTTTCGGGCTAACCAATGCCCCAGCAGCATTCATGCATTTGATGAACAGTGTAATTCGGCCTTATCTAGATTCGTTCGTTATTGTATTTATTGATGAAATTCTGGTGTTCTCGCGTAGTCAGGATGAGCACGCGGAGCATTTGCGAGTTGTATTGCAGAGATTGAGGGAGGAGAAGCTTTATGCAAAATTCTCTAAGTGTGAGTTTTGGCTCGGTTCAGTGGCTTTCTTGGGGCACGTAGTGTCCAGCGAGGGTATTCAGGTTGATCCAAAGAAGATAGAGGCGGTTCAGAGTTGGCCTAGACCGTCCTCAGCCACAGAGATTCGTAGCTTTCTTAGGTTGGCAGGCTATTATCACCGGTTTGTTCAGGGATTCTCATCCATTGCATCGCCCTTGACCAAATTGACTCTGAAGGGTGCTCCATTTGTATGGTAGTAATACGGAGATGATAGTTAAGACCATTGATGTGAAAATTTATGAGTTTAGAGAAGTGGGCCTGAGGCTCGGGTTTTGTTAATTTCAGAATTTTTGGTATTTTTTGATTGTTTTTGCATGGGCTTTGTCCCCTCAGTATATTGTGACATATTAGTTTTGATTTTGGATAGATTCGACGCGCGTGGAGGCCAATTCGAGGGGCAAGGGCGTCGCGCGCAAGGGATTTAGCAAGTTCGAGGTGAGTAGTGATTGTAAATGATGTTCTGAGGGTTTGAAACACCGGATTGTACATCGTAATAATATATTGAAGTGAGACACGTGGGGTCGTTTACTACTGGGGATTGTGACTTGGTCTGTCCCGATTGATGATTTTTACCGCGTATTTGACTGAAACTTATTTGCTATCATCATGATTTGGGCTGATTGCCATATTTGGACTTCGTGCCAATTATTTGAACCCTTCAGGGATTTTTATCACCGTTTCCTCACTATTTTGACTTATTACTTGAACTCAGTCATGCTGTTTTGTACTATTTTACAACTCAGCCACTTTTCCTCAGTTTTGAGACTTAAATAATATTTCAATGATGTTTTTGGGCTGAGAACTACTATTTTACTATGCCCGAGGGGCTTGTGATGATTTTATGACT
>MCJB01051946.1:0-20401 GCA_002018475.1 Nicotiana obtusifolia
ACAAAACAACTGGAAAGCCTAAACAGATGCAGAGAAACAGATGCAGAGAAATCTACTTACAGACACATGAGCTGGAACTGGCGCTACTAACACCAGGATATGTTTCTTATAGGGGAGGGTCATCGGTGCAATTGTTTTGTGTGGTATTAGCACCTCCGGTGCTCATTCTATTACAATTGCTCCAATCACCTTCTACCTATAAAGACATCATCCCTCAGCTTAGCTTAATATATATCCAGACCAAAGGAAGATCAAAATCAAGCTTGCAAGCAAAAGAACAAGGAAACAACATAACCATAGAACTTGTTCTTTGTACAAAAGACCCTGAACTCTTATTACATCCTTCTTGTATAGGACTCACTACCTATTATCAAGGCATCTATAGTCAACGATTTAAATCGACTAGATACATGTACTTTTTTGGCGAGGTAAGGTTTATGTCCCCCTCCTATGTAAATTTTTGCTAAGCTATCAATAAACAACAATTTCACCAAAAAAAAAAGGAAAGATTGTGATTGAGATTGTGAAATGTGGTAAGGAGGCAGTACCTCGGTTGTGAGTCTTACTGTAAATTTCCTAATGAAAAGATTTATTGGTTGAACAACTCTTATTGCTTTTATTCTTCCTTGACTTACCAGTTTTCTCCATATTTGATTATTTGTGGTTCTCATTATGTTATTCCTTCTTGCTGCCTTTTTGCTTAGAATTCTGTCATTAGCTTACATACTAAATTGCTTTGTTATCACTCATTTCTCCGCTTTACATTACTGCCCATTATCATATTATTGTTTTTTTATCTTGTCCTAGTAGGTGTCTTGACCTGGCCTCATCACTACTCTATCGAGGTTAGGCTTGATACTTATTTGGTACCATTGTGGTGTACTCATACTACGTTTTTGCACAGCTTTTGTGCAGATCCAGGTACATCTGCCTGTCTGGATGCCAGTGAGTGATTTCTACTTCTAGAGACTTTAAGGTCTGCTCGACGTCCGCGAACCTCGGAGTCACCTTCTACTACCTCTTATTACTATTTATCCTTTATTCAGACAGTGATGTATATTGAGATCTTAGTATTTTCTGTAGAGCTTATGACTCAGTCTCACTGAGTATTAGGAAATATTGTATTGTGGTTTAGTATTCATATCTTTCTGAGGCTTAGTAGTTTATATCATGTTTTCAGTCTTTATTTTTATCATATTCTCTTGTTTGTTAGACTTACCTAGTCTTAGAGACGGTGCTATCACGACATCCTAAGTCAGGAAATTGGGGTCGTGACAAGTTGGTATCAGAGCTCTAGGTTCATAGGTATTACGAGTCATAAGTAGGTTTAGTAGAGTCTTGTGGATCGGTACGGAGACGTCTGTACTTATCTTCGAGAGGCTACGAAACCATTAGGAAAACTCCACTTTTTTTATTCCTTAACGTGCGAATTTGTTGACTTCAAAATCTGAATCTTTTTCTTTTTATTCTCTCACATATGGTGAGGACACGCACTGCTGGATTCGACGATCAGACACCCACATCCCCTACTAGAGCCGCGAGAAAACGGGGCCACGGCAGATGCCGAGGAGGGGCACGTGGTGCAGCTAGCACCTACCCGAGCAGCGACTGAGGAGACACCAGTAGCTCCGGTTGGGTGACAGGAACCCCAGGCGTCTGTTGTTACCCCTGTACTTCAGGAGACCCTAGCACAGTTCTCGAGCATATTCGGTACTCTAGCTCAGGCGGGGTTGATTCCACTTGTTCTAGCTACATCTCAGGATGGGGGAGGAGCTCAGACTCCCATAGCCTGTACTCCAAAGCAGTGGGTCCATGTTGATCAGGTCCCAAAGGTTATGCCAGTGCAGCCTGTTATTCCGGTTCAGCCTGAGGTTAGGGCAGTGGCATCTGAGGAGGAGGATCTTAGACTTGAGAGGTTCAAGAAGTATCATCCTCCTACTTACAGTGGCCCAGCTATAGAGGATGCACAGGGCTTTCTAGAGAAGTGCCACTGTATTCTCCGCAGTATGGGCATTATGGAGATGAGCGGAGTTACTTTTACTATATTTTAGCTGTCAGGAGCAACGTATCAGTAGCGGCTGGCTTACGAGGAGTGTAGCCCAGCCTATGCAGCTTCACTCACGTGGACTCAGTTTTTAGAGATGTTCTTAAGAGAGTTTGTTTCCCAGACCCTTTGGGATGCAGGTGTGCGGAGTCTGAGCAGCTGCGCTATGGTACTATGACAAAATCAGAGTATGCCATCAACTTTAGTGAGTTGTCCAGACATACACCTACCTTGGTCTCTACAATCAGAGAGAGAGTCTGCAGATTCATAGGGGGGCTCAATTACAATATTATATTCAATATGGCTCGAGAGTTGGAGATAGATACTCCGTACCAGTAGCTGGTAGAGATCACGCGGAGGTTGGAGGGTATGTGGGGCCATGAGAGAGAGGATAGGGAGGCCAAGAGGTCTCGAGATTCTGGAGGATGTAGTAGTGCTCGCGCCCCAGCTGCAACCCATCATGGTAGAGGCTATGTGAGCCATTCAGTTCATTCAGCATTTCCAGCTTCCAATTATACTCCGGCTATTCCGAGGTCTCAAGTTGCACATTTTGCTCAACCACTATCTAGTGCACCTCCTTCACGGTGCCTTCAACGGTCAGTCCAACCGACCAGGACGGGGTTAGTTTCAACAGCAACACCCACCGAGAGCTTGCTTTGAGTGTGGTGATACCAAGTATATGGTGAGGGACTGCTCCAGACTAAGGAGGGGTGCACCTCCACAGACTACTCAGGCTGCACGTATTCCACAGGGTTCAAATGTTGTGGTTACTGCTCCAGTTGCCGCTCCACCTACACAGCCAACTAGGGGTGGGGGTCAGACGGGTAGAGATCGCCCTAGAGGGGGAGTCCACGCTATATTCTATGCTTTTTCGTGTAGGACGGAGGCGGTCACATTAGACATAGTCATCACAGGTATTGTTTTGCTTTGTCATAGGGATGCATCAATCTTATTTGATCCGGTATCCACTTATTCATATGTGTCATCTTACTTTTCTTCGTATTTGGATATGTCTCATGATTAAATGCATTCATCTCATAACCATTCATACCATATATAGCTTCATTAGCACTTTTAACCACTCACAACATCACTATTTCATTAGCTCTCTTGGCCATACATAAAGTTCTTCATTCATGGTACGATGGTCGTATTTCATATCACACACTTCCATTTCATTACTATCAAGGATCATTATTATAAACATCAACACATAGAATATTCCGGAAATCATAACCTTGAGTTCATTAGTAATGAAGGCTTTAAACAAAATGGATGGAGCAAAATGATTGGCAATCGAGGCACAAGTTAAAAATCGTAAACGAGTTACACACCATTTATTCTTGGCATACTCTTCCCCAGAAGGGTAATACACCATTTCAACTCATGAATATATAAGAACTCAAAACACGTTACAAATACTTACAAGCATAGCATGGTGATTTATGACTGAAACAGTGGTTCGAATCATAGGCAATAGTTCAAGACAACCACATTTGAACATTGGGTACATAAGCTTTTAGGCAAATCTATTTCGGATTCAATTTGGAACCGTTGAATCAAGGCTCATTTCATAATCCTTCACACATCATTTCATTTTATTGGCACTATTTCCCACAAGTATAACTTTTTTTCTTGCCAAGATGGCCACATTTTAGATCTCATGCTCACTTCTTTCACTTTCAAGCATCTTCATAGATTATCGACCACAAGAGCAGTTGGGACCAAGGCTTTAAATATGGATATGAGCAATATGGGTCTTAAGCACACTAAATTTTCTTTCCAAGTTAAGCATAATAGTCTTTCATTTGAAACACGAATTGAAGTCATAATATTTTAAATACATAAACCGTACTTGAACACATTCTCAAAGAGGTCGTAATAGGATTCGAACAATTGGAACACATTTTGAGTATATACATCTTTCAACACAATGCCTACATAGGATAATCGAATCTATTAGGAACAGCTCGGAATATAGAAACTAGGAATCTGGGCCAACCATACTTGAGCTTACAGGATCATTGTGGAATTCGATTCTAAAAGAGACGTTTAGCCAACATACCTTGCTTGAGTTTTTCTTTAAATTATTACGACGTCCCAACACTTCTAGCCATATCAATCTATAGGAAGGTAGCGAAAATCGGATAATAATAAGAAGGATTCTCATGGTATAACTCTCTTGGAAATTTTGTCAAACACCTACTACGCAAAATTGAGTACAAAGATCTATAATGGTAATTACAACCAATTTCAACAAGAAATTACTTGAAAATGTTTAACAACCCAACATATTACCTCCTATTGGCACATGCATGGACTATCTTCAACCCTACAACATAATTAAACCCATAAACTCTTGCATGAAAGCTTAGGAGAAGGACTTACCCGGATGGATGATTGTTTAGTGAATGGCTTCATTGATTCTTAAAGATTGGGACAAGAGTAGATGAGTAGAATTGCTAGGTCTTCACCTTCTCTCTCTAAGATACTCTCACTTCTCTCTAAAACATCAGATATTTTCCTACAAAATGAGCCCCAAAGGCGAGATCAGGGAGAAAGTTCAAAAGGGTCCAACCCCAAAAATCTGATAATTTTTTATCAGAAGGCTCCAGACCTATATGTCTCCCAACCAAGAAACGTGTCAAAAGAAAATACGACATGGTCAGAATCTCTTAATTCATCAGACGATGATATAATGAAAGATAGCTTTCAATCAAGCAATGAATCCACAACAAACTCTTCCGAAGAAGATGATCTCCCAATATTTGTAAACCAACCAAGAGACCTAGAAATATCTGAAATAGATGAGGATCAACAAGGCATGATAGATGAACAAATCCCAGAAAGAAGATATGAGCCCATGGCGTCAAAACCAGTTGGAACTGACTTCCACGCTTTCACCTTAGATGACGTTAAGGTTTCAAAATGGCCTCAAAGGATCCAAGACTTCTATACTTGGATGGTGACCAAAAATTTGGTGGAACGAGAAAAGTATATCATCCTGTTAGAACTCATTTCATGGTTCTCAAGAATCCTCAGAGATTGGTCGAACTCACTTGGGATTCAAGACAAAAATACTTTTCTTACTTTCCAGGACTTTGCCTTCAACTTCAGAGTCCTACATGAAGTTTTCTGTGGAGATACTAGCCAAAGACAAGAAAAGATGCGAAGACAACTCTTTGAGATGAAGTGTGTGTCATTCGACAGAAATGACATTGACAAGCATTTTTAAAAAATGGCAAAGATATATTTCGAGATCGGTGGAGACATCAACCTGAAGAAAGCCTTTGTCTCTTCCCTTCCAAAGTTGTTGGCAAGCCGAACCATGACCATCATTGAAGAAAAGTTTCAGTCCATAACAATTCCACAAGTCGGCTACATCAGGCAAGCTATTTTTGTCGCATTGGATAATATTTGTACGAAGCGCTCTGCCCTAAAATAAAATATCAAACACAATCCATCGCTTGACAAAGCATGCCACAAATCTAATCTGATCACCGGATCAGGATGTTCCTGCCACACGTCCAGGCAACAGAGAGGATTCATGAGGTTCAGATGACCAAGAATTCCAGATGGGAAATCAAGGTCCAGGAGGCGCACAAATTATTTCAAACGAAGGAGGCCAGGGAATTTTCATAAAAGGAATAGATGCTTTATTTGCCGTAAGATCGAACATTTTGCAAGAAATTATCGCCAGTCGAGGAAATCTGTCAAACTCCTCGAAGAGATTGAAGATTACACTAGCATACATCTCGAAAAGGAAGAGGACCTCGAGTCCATATTCTCTATGGATGATGAACCCACTGAAGAAACCTTATTCTCTCTTTATATATACGAAGATCATGGTGATGACCACTACGAAATTTCAGAACTGGTGGCCAAAGCCCGAGAGGAGATCAACGCTCTTGTAGTCATCCCTCAGGAGGAACTCAAGGTTTATTCATCCAAATGGGATAAACCAACTCGAGTCATCGCTTTCATTGACACTGGAGCTGCTTGTTCACTCATGAACCCTGCTGTTCTCCCTGAAGATCATAAGTGCCTCATTTTAAGGATTTCAACACTGCGTCAAATGGAATCCTGACTACCACCGTATCACAAAGCACCCGGTTACAATTGAGTTTTTTCCAGGATTGAAGTACAGAACCAAGTTGATCGGCTCTTAAGTACCAGGGAAAGATCTTATTGTTGGATTCGACATTTTCAGACAACTAAAAAATCAACTCCAAATCAGGGCTAATGGGATAACCTTTAATAAGCAGTTCAACCTTATTCTGAAATTCCAAGGCTATTCCAAATCACCAGCAACGAACAAATCAAGGAGATTGAACAAAATCTCATTGAGCATTCATGTGCTCACAAGGATTTTATGAAGAAAGAAAAAAGCCCGTTATGGAAGAATGAAGAGTTTTTTTATCAAGCTCCCTTTCAAGAAGAATGAAAACATCATTCCAACAAAAGACAGTCATTCAGGCATGAATCCAAATCATCTTCGGCTTGCAAAGAAAGAATGCAAAGAACTCTTGGAATTTGATCAAATAGAGCCATCGGATTCACAATGGGCACGCGTAGCATTTTATGTCAACAAAAGAGCTAAGAAAACAAGAGGAAAACTCAGGTTAGTTATTAACTACCAGCCACTTAACCACTTCCTCGAAGATGATAAATTCCCTATCCCAAATAACTCACTCTTTTCTCCCACTTAGCCAAGGCCAAATATTTTTCCAAGTTTAATCTTAAATCTAGATTTTGGCAATTGGGAATCCATCCCGAAGAAAGAGCCAAAACGGGATTTTGCATCCCTGATCATCACTTCCAATGGAAAGCCATGCCCTTCGGATTAAAAACTGCACCCTCTTTGTTCCAAAAAGCCATGATAAAAATATTCCAGCCCATCCTCCATACCTCTTTAGTTTACAGTGATGACATCCTGTTATTTAGTGATACATTAGAGGAACATGTCGACTTGCTTCATCAATTTAAGGCATTGGTAACACAGTACGGTATCATGCTTTCAGCAAAAAAGATGTTTCTTGCTCAAAAGGAGATTGATTTTCTCTGAATGCATTTTATCCAAGGTGAATACAGTCCAGGACCACATATATGTCAGAAACTACTCAAATTTCCTGATACCGAACTCACAAAAAAGCAGATCCAATAGCTCTAAGGTGTAGTAAATTATGTAAGAGATTTCATCCTAAATATTTCTACATACATTTCTCCCCTTACGAAGATGCTCCAGAAAAAAGCTTCATCATGGGGAAAGGAACAAGATGAAGCAATCAGGAAAATAAAGGAGATATCTAAAGATGTCAAGTCTCTCTACATCCCTTCAGACGGTAAGAAGATACTACAAACTGATGCTAGTAATGAATACTGGAGTGTTGTTCTGTTTGAAGAAAAAGATGGCCAGAGGAAGAAATGCGGATATGCTAGCAGAAAGTTCAAAGATGCCGAGCAATACTATCACTCCACTTTCGAGGAAATTCTTGCAGTGAAGAATGGAATCAAGAAGTTCAATCTTTTCCTGATTCATACAGAATTTCTAATAGAAATGGATATGAAGGCCTTCCCAAAGATGATCCAGATAAATGCAAAAATTATTCCCAATCCTCAGATTCTCAGATGGGCCCAATGGTTCTCTCCATACAAGTTTCAAGTCAAGCACCTGAAAGGAAAGGATAATATTCTCAGAGATTTTCTATCTCGACCGGAAAAATTCTCAAAGAGAATTTTCCCAGCAAAGATGAAGTCAAAACAAAAGCTAATCAGCCACATCTTCATGTTTTCAAATATACCAGGAACGAATTCATTGAAGCCAACGGATCATCCACCAGAGATGTTCAATCTCATGGATCCTTTTGATCCATCAATTATAATGGAAAGAAGGACTTATTATGAGCTCCAAGTTTTTCGGCAACATGGAGGATCCATTCTCAAGCCTTATGGGTCAATCCAGAATATCCATTCTGTCACATATTCATAACACAAGCCAAGGATTTTCCATAAGAACTATTATAGTTTTTCTGGTACCTATGCCATCAGTATTATATTTTCATGGAATTCAAGCGCAACGTCTTCAAGGATTTTGACAACATTGAACATGCTCTTAAAATATTTCTATTATGGTTCAAGCCTCGAAGATATTGGATAAAATGGTTCAATGATTCCTACAAATCAAAGGTATTCATGTTCCACAGGCAAGTGAAGATTATTAATGGAAAAGTCCAGGTGCAAGCAGAAGTATCATTCTGGTAGAAATTCCCCGTGTCCATTTTATCCATGGAAGAAGAATATAGTGAAGCACAAAGGATTATCTTCCAGAAAAATAGGTGCATCCCGAGAGATATATGGCCAAAAGATTGGGCAAGCTGGGATTATACCAGCACTCATCCGCACTGGGAAAGAGTCCGAGAAGCAGCAAAGGAATATCAAACCCCTTACAAAGTTATCCGAGAAAAGATCACTCAAGACATCTCCAGATTAAGGTTGCGGATTACATCTCTCAATCCAAAAGAGAAGGAACACCGCAAAGAAACACATTCAAGTTCCAGGCGTAACTACACAAGATCTTTGAAAAGATGTCTAGAAGACAAACCCAGAGAATTAATGGAAGATAATTATCTAAATCCCTGCTAATCCCACCATAATCCCACATTACCTACCAAAAAACCCTAAAAAATCATATACCCATGCCAAGACAAATTTCCACATCTTTCCATACTATCTGGGCCCCACTTTCACATGATTCCACATGCCTCCACATGTTTCGTCACATGCAGCATCCTGCTTTCACATGTTTTCACATGCTCCCACATACTTTCACATGCTATACCATGTATATTTCACCTCTTTCACATGTTTTCAGGAGCTTTTTTAGTTGCTTTATATAAGGTCCTTCACATGTAAAAAGGAACCCACTTCTAGATAGGTTTGCCATGTAAGATAGGTTTATTTTCTAATCTAAGTTTGTCTTGTAATAACCTCCTAGTCCTATATAAAGGAGGTCATGTAGTAGTTGTAGGATCATCTTGTAACCTTTGTAAGCCTTTGTGATATATTACATATGAGTTCCTTCTAAATTTCCTCTTGTTATTTCTTTCGAATGGATGGAAAGGCAGGTCCATGTATGAAAACATAGTAAGAATACTCTTACTTATTGTAAGTACAAAAGTTTTCTAAGTTATAACAGCTAAAGTTTGTTATAGTATTGTAGCTTGGCAAGCCGTCCCTTATGGATGTTGAAGCCAACCCATTTATAGGAAAACTTTTGCGACTATAAGCAAATTAACTGTTAGTGTGCAAGTCGTCCCTTATGGATCGTTGAAGCCAGCCCTTTTGTAGGGAAACTTTCGTATCAATGATTTTGTTTGCTTTATTGCTTGCTCTTGCTCTGTTCTTATACTATGATGCACCATGGTCCCAAATTCGTTTCTTAGTTCAACACAAACCAAAAAGAGTCAAAGAATATGTTGCTACCTCAAAAATTGACCAACATCCTATTCTTGCCATTCGAGAGGAATAATTTATCATCCTTCAAATCTCAGATGATTTTTCCAGACAATGGAGAAATAATGATTTTACCCATATCCATTTTGGTGCTATCCGAATCGCTTTAACATATCACGGAAGAAAAGGTCAACCTGTTGTTGCTCGACTTTCTCTTCAGATACAAGATACTATGAGTACCAACATGCCAATTAGTGTACTGCAGAAGTTACCTTGAATGCTGGGACTGTCTTCATAACTATCTTTCCAAATTTCAACATGTCCCTTCATGAATCATACCTAACTGAAGCATTAAAAATCCAAGTTCAAATCCAAGGAGCCCCACAAGCCAAAGATGCTATCCAAGCCACTCTTCATTACCAAATAGCGTGGCGAGTCCAAAATCATGTCATGGATCTCTGCCTTCCAGGAGGAGAAAATATTTTACTCTTGAATATTGATGCTACCAAAGGAAACACCCTGTGCACCCAAATACCCAGACAAATTCCCAGAGATGAGCTCGTCAAAATCCTTCTTGATTCCTGGATCACAAATTATGAAAACTTAACGGAACCAAAGGAATCTCTGCAATCTGGTGAGCCAACCTTTACCAAAAGAAATGACAAAACAGTTTCCATAAGCTTTGACCATTCCCATCTAAAAAAATCCAATAAAACCATCTTTTCTTGCCAAATGATACAACCTAAAGACACAGACCCTGACCTTGAAAGTGAACCCTTCTGGAATATACAAACTATCATGGAAGAACATGACTGGTGTAAACATTTCGACAAAGAGGGCAGAAGAGTTTGGTGGTTCAAATACCCCTTTAGGGGACACTGCCCTTGGGATCTTAGTTGCAACTGCCGAGATTGTTTGGAAGATCCAATCAGAGAATATAATGAACACCACCTGCATCATTGGGAAAGATTTGGCCTCAACGAGACCAAATCAAAATCCAAGGAAAAGGGGAAAACCACTGAAAGAGATTTTGAGCCAAATATGAAAATAAAGATCCTTCAATTGGCTCATTAAACCGCCCAGGTAAATATGAATTTCTTGTCAGTTACAAACCCCAGGAATGGCCAAAATTACTAGAAAAATTCACTCTAAATTGGGAAGATGGTGAAACCACACCCAAACCCAAACCACGCTCAGCTTATACACCAGAATCCAAAAAGCCACCTGAACCTAAGACTTTACCAGCTCAAAAAACCCCAAAGCCCATACAACCACAGATATTCATGCTGATTCCTTCAAGCTCCAGTAATACCCAAGATTTTCCTTCACTTCAACCTTTTGAAAAAGAGGGTATGAGCCATGCTCCAAAAATCCCCAAGAAAAACATAGTGCTACCTACTGGAGAAAAACCACCAACGAGTGATATCGAAGCAACAATGAATTGGCAATCAGAAAATTTCATCTGCCAAAACAAAGTACTGAACAACATTGGCAACATCATAAAGAACATGGCCCATACACAAAACAAAATGATGAGCAAAGTAGAAACAATTGAGAAAAAGTTAGAGCAGACATTGTCTTACCATGCAGGACGAATCAAAGCCCGGAAACTAAGGTTGGCAAATCTACAATATGAGATTTGTCTCCCAGGAACTTCACTTTCCAGTTCTTCCAACAACAACAAAAAGAGACAATTTCCATGAGGGAACAAATTCAAATTTTTGAGAAATGACCACTTTGAGTCACAAAAGACCCCAGTTTTTCCTTCAAAACCTACCTTCTTTCCTATGTCGCCACAAGCATATTCCCCACCTAAATTGGACTACACTTTTTCTACTTTTCCTACTACCTCACAAAGTCCTGTTTCTTTCACCCAACCCATAAAAGAAGAACATGATTTTGATATTGCAAAAATGGTTTAGGAAAGAACAGATGCTCTTGCAGCTTGGACCATGGTGCAAATGATTTTTTGGCAAAGGCTAGAGTAAAGGTTTATAAGGGGTAGTTCAGTGGAGGTTACTTTCTGTTCGCTGGATAGGATATCTACTTCATAGAGGTAATCATATTTTTTGAACAAGATTTTATATAGATTAGGGGACATATTCATCTTTGCAAGGGAAGAGGATGATGGAAATAACTCAGACATATTTGGTAAATTGTTCCCCCCTCCGAAAGGATGGACTGGCTCTAATACCACATTATAAGAACAGAGAAAGAGCAAGCAAGAAAGCAAACAAAATCATAGATATGAAAGTTTCCAAACCCGCCGAACTCAACTCTGTGGTCACGGAGTGGACTGCATAATAGATATGCGGTCCGCATAAGGGACTACGAAATTGACTTCAACTTTGACTTCAAAAGTTGGGTGGCCTGGACCAGTCTATGGCCAGGTCTGCGGTCCGTAGACCAGTTATGCAGCTGCAAAATGGACCGCAGAATCACCCTCCAAAATTCTTCATGCTAACTCTGTGATAGATGTGTGGTCCGCGAAACATAAATGCGATTGCATAATGGACCGCATAATTTTCAAAAATCCAACTATTTTTTGGCTCAACTCTGCGATGGGTATGCAGCATGCAGAATGGATCTGTGATCGCGAATTAACCGCATAATTTCCTTCTTCTGCCAAAAATTTCCACCAACTCCTCAATGCCTTCTTCAACCCCAAAAAGTCCGTACTGAATACATTAGTCTACCTTGGCACCACAAAACCTTAAATCCCTTGGAGAAAATTTACGGGGCCTTACATCCTCCCCCGCTTAGGATCATTCGTCCTCGAATGAGGAGTAGAGTCCACCCTAAATACCTAATATAACTCATCTCTTCGTTCACAAATCTAAATCCCCCAAATTTGAATAACTCCCAAATGTTTTATAAATTTCGCAGAGCTTCCCCTGTAATTGGGCCTATCCACCTGTCAAAGAATCACCAAAACCACCCTAACAACACATTCACAAACTCAACAAAGCATCACAACATATCAATAACACCAATCTCAACATTAAAGGCATCACATTAACAGAAGTGGTATCTTGGCATGAACTGTACATATTTAAGTCATAATACATAGAAAGCACCTTTCGAACCACAACCATTTGGCTATATAAACAAATGAGAATGTTTCCTTTGCACAATACCCATGGACTTCAAGGTGACCTCCTTGACTCATAGACTTGGCCATAGTGCTTTGACTGAGACAATCTCATCTTTTGGACTTGTCTAACAAGGACGACAATTTGGTACCTCTCATAAGCCAATTATCCATTAGCTTCACCTTCAATAGCTTCCACTGGAACGATAGACAAATGATTGCCAACTACCTTCTTGGACATAGACGCATGAAGCACCGGTTGCATGGAGGACAACGATGGGGGAAATCATACTCATAGTTCGGCCTATTTCCTTCAAGATTACGTAAGGCCTAAGGTGAACTATACCTACTTTACCTTTATTAAAAATTCACATAATATCTTCATGGAGAAAATCTCGATAATAACCCGTTCACTTTCTTCAACTCTAAATCTCTACGTCGAACACCCAAATTAAACTCTTAGCGACCCTTAACCTCTTCTCCTCTTTATTCCCTGATGTGATTGAATGAATACGACCATAGAGTTTCCTACCCAGTATGTTTGATCATGGAATGATGCTTCTTCTTTGACATGTTTAAACCTTCAACTCCCATAGATTTAATACAAAGAGGAACAATGGGGTTCGAGATTGAGCTAGAATTATTCAAGAATCCATCAATGTGCTGAGCAGGGGCATTTCAAGAGGTTATATCCTAAGAGATATGAAGGTTACTACCAATAGCGGTAATATGGTTAATCATTATGATGAGATCATTGATTTGACAAATGGGGAATAGAGTTAACTAGTACACACTGATAATGTAGGAACCATGTACATGATCCTGAGATGTAAAAGAAGTGAGTCGCTTTAGACATGTGATATATTTGAGGCATGATCGGGAGGATAAAAATGTTAGCATCAGTTATTCTTGGAAGACGGTGAGTTATGAAAAGGGTAGTAACAACTGTTTCATTCCATATGTGCCTCATCCGGCAATAATAAGCCTTAAGGGGAAATATCCAGGTACTTGACATCAGATGTATCCTTGAGTGTAGGGAAAATCAGTTTAACTCAACATGAGAAGACTTTTGCACCACGTATGTGATAGAGGGTTCAAAAATATATGAAGTTGAGTTACACTCTTTATAGTACTTGACATAAGGAATTACACCCCAAGCCCATGAGGTTGAAAAACAGGTTGATCACTTGTGAGATTATTATAATTCTGGCAGCTTAAACCCTTCCCGATAGTTGATTTCTATATGAGAGGACTAGAGACACGATAAACTTGCCTTTCAAATCAATATGCTCATGATATGTGCCAAAATCTGAAACATCTAATTTCAGCCTTTCACAAGTGAAACCATGTAGCTAGGACATCTTAATATTGGGATTAAATCATGCATTGGTTAAAGAGGTTCTAATGGTTAACATGATGCTCCGGGGAGAAAGGCAAATAAAACTCCTATCCACCCAGGGATGTGGAATATTAAGGATAGTAAACTCTCCGCATATGGAAATAGCATAGTAAATGATTCTAAAAGCCGAGCGTCACAGATATCAGAACCAAGGGAGGCACTATAGAATAATCATGGAAGGTTAAGTGAATGTTCATAATGAGTTCGCCATGGAGTTTTTTACTTGAAAAGTACCCATATGCTAATGATAGATGGGAAAAACATGAGAAGCAGACATGATGCAATGATAGCCCCAAAAGTGCATTTGGCCTTGACGGAGGGCCTGCTAAGGATCCTTATGAGAAAGAAAGTGTTACAGCAACGTATAGAAGGACGCAATCCCTCATGGTTATCCAGCAAGTGTGGGGAAACTAGCAAAATTAATTTAATAACTAAGGAACACAGTCAGAACATGTTGTAGAGGTGTAAAGAGAAAATAAACACTCGTTATGAGCTAGACGCGCTTTTGCCATAATAACTCTCAAGCTGCAATACCAGGCCACGTCATGGGCAGCTATAATACTAGGAACAAAGTGAGTTACTTACTGAGGTATGATCTAGGTGGATTGAAAGTCATACTGAGATGGACGATCAAAAGATCTTCCTACGACGGATTTGTGAAAATCCCAAATTTCAGAGAGACTTTATGCGGACAAGTAAGCATTTCATTTGACATGCACACATATGATAGGTGTTGAGATATGCTCTAATTTTATTATACAGTGAAAAGGGTTCATGGTAATGTTCACAAAGAAAGTAAAGTGAATGTTCAAACCATGTGAGCCACACAAACAAGAGAGAGAGAGAGAGTGGCTCAAGAAAGATCCCAACACCAAGCTGCCTTACTTTAGATTCGATTCCATGTAGGTAAATATTATAATAGTACATGCACAAGCACAAGTAAGCAGAATTTATCCATTTGAATCAGAAGGTTCTATAAGAAATTCATCAGATATAGTCCTTTGTTGAGAATTTGGGGAAGCAAGTGGGAAGTATTAACCTAGGGTTATAACTCATTTCAAGAAAATCATTATATAACTAAATTCCTCAAGAGGTTGTAAGTAAGAGAATTGTGACAAAGAGGCTTCACGAATAATGCGTCTCGTTCAAAGAGTAGATACATGAAATATTTTGTGATTCAGTTTCTTGTTAAGACAATATTTATGTAGACTCTTCAATGTAGATGTACATATATAACAAGGAAAATAATGTGGTGTTCATAATGATGTACGACGGAGTGACTTACTTGGTGACTTTAGTTTGACAGGGCAGTACCTTAACTGATGCCCCTCGACTCCACATCCATAACATACATTGGTACCATAGTGACATACCCTCGAATGACATCTCCTACACTTCACGCAACGAGGATGAGATCAGCTAAATTGGCTCGCCCCACTGACATGATATTTACCCTTTTTGCATACATCATAAGCATCCCCCCCCCCCATCCTTTCTCCAGGCCTTCACGGCAAGAGTAACAATCTCTATACCGGTTTGCTATGTGGGCCTTTGGAATTGCCAAATCTGCCACCCCTAACAAGCTTCTGAACATACTTACAACACGATGCCAAATGTTCCTTCCCGCATATCAGACAGACCGGGATGGGTGTACCCGACCTATTTGTTCTTCTTGTGCCCCCTCTTTCCACAACCATAGCATATTTCAAGAGTCATCCACATTAAACTCAAGTGGCGCTTCTTATAAATCAAACATTCTATTGGTGCCAACAATCCTCTTTCGTTTCTTAGGTGCTCTCACCACATGGTCCGGTGGCGCAGTAACATTTACAGGAACAAGGGCACTTCCCCTAACAACTAGTTCTTCCAATCCCTCCACGGCTCGACCCAATATCCCAATGAATTCTCATACAATCTCCCCCTGATTCAGTGCCAAGGTCATTTCCTCCTTGCTGCTTCGGACTCATGGATTACTCATCTGGAAAATGAGACATGACGAAGAAATTATCTTCCTATCTTGAGCTCTATCGCCACGATCTGGAGGATCAAAGAAGGGTGATATTCCTAAATGTCCAAGTAGCCTCCCCATTATAGATGTGGTCGACAACACACTAATATGAAGGACTCTACTAGACACGGCTCTGAGACATCCTAGAACTCTTTAAAACCTTAGGCTCTAATGCCAAGTTTGTCATGCCCCGACCCCGGGGAGAGCGGCAGGTGCTCAACCGAGATACCTCGGTTAAGTAAGCCTACTAGATGCCTTCTACACAACCTTGCCCGTTAACAATATAAGAATCAGTACAAGTGATAGACATGAGAAGAGTCAAGTGTTCCACATTCTTTTTCCATTACTCAAAGGATATTCATTTATGATTTCCAAAATATTACAAGTTTATAGATACGAGAAAAAACATGTTTGCCAAATACCAACACTTCTAGTTCATTACCCAACATCGTACACCACCCACAATATGTCTACGGAGCCTCTAAGTACAATCGAAGGGTAGTATGGAAGTGCCGGTGATAAGGCCTCCGCTGTACCTCAAAATATTATGTACAATATCAAGTGACGTAAAGCCTAGAACATAATGGGGATCATCAAAACCTGTTGTGTAGAGGGTAACTGCTAACGAGGATCAAAGCTGCCTGCCGAGACCACCTGCATCCATTAAAGATGCAGCGCCCCCGGCAAAACGGACGTTAGTACATATGGAATAGTACTAGTATGTAAGGATAAACACCCGCTCAAAGAATTGAGTAACAGTACAAGGAGAAATAATCATAAGATAAATGAGAGCCTCAAACAATATAAAAGCATCAAGTTAAGAAGAATATAACTTTTCCCAAGTAAATATCATTAGTTTTAAGTTGGGAGATCTTTAGCACCGATATATCATCATGTTTTTATCAAGGAATCTGATCTCCGCCCGATCGGCTAAGCCGTCTCATCAAGGACATCCAATCACAACACCACCATGTACGCGGCATGGCATCCGATCTCAGCCTGATCGCCTAGCCGTCTCACCACAATGTCGTGTGGGTCAACGTCACGTTCGCTAGCAATCATCTCATCCCAATTAAGGGGAATAATCTCATCACATCAATCTCATCCCAATTAAGGGGAATAATCTCATCGCATCAGAATAGGGATTTACCCCTCAATCACACCTACACTGGCATGTGTACTTTCGGGGTTAGGTTATTTCAACCTACCCTTCCTCGGTGGCTAATGATACTCCCAAAAAAACATTTTTTCTTGTGTAAAAAGGAAATAAAAATATAAATGCATTCTTCTCATAACCTTTCATACCATATATAGCTTCATTAGCACTTTTAACCACTCAAAACATCACTATTTCATTGGCTCTCTTGGCCATACATAAAGTTCTTCATTCATGGAACGTGGCCATATTCCATATCTCACACTTCCATTTTATTACTTTCAAGGATCATTATTATAAACATCAACACATAGAATATCCCGGAAATCATAACCTTAAGTTCATTAGTAATGAAGGCTTTAAACACAATGGATATTTTTCCACAGAAATGGAGCAAAAATGATTGGCAATCGAGGCACAAGTTAAAAATCGTAAATGAGTGACAAACCATTTATTCTTGACATACTCTTCCCCAAAAGGGCAATACAGTTTCAACTCATGAATATGTAAGAACTCAAAACACGTTGGAAATATTTACAAGGCATAGCATAGTGATTTATGACTGAAACAATGGTTTGAATCATAGGCATTAGTTCAAAACAACCACATTTGAACATGACTTGGGTAAATAAGCTTTTAGGAAAATCTATTTTCGGATTCAATTTGGAACCGTTGAATCAAGGCTCATTTCACAATCTTTCACATATGATTTCATTTCATTGGCACGGCCACAAGTATAACTTTCATTCTTGGCACGATGGCCATATTTTAGATCTCATGCTCACTTCTTTCACTTTCAAGCATCCTCATAGATTATCGACCACAAGAGCATTTGGGACCAAGACTTTAAATATGGATATGAGCAATATGATTCATAAGCACATTCAATTTTCTTTCCAAGTTAAGCATAATAGTCTTTCATTTGAAACACGAATTGAAGTCATAACATTTTAAATACATAAACCATACTTGAACACATTCTCGAGGAGATCATAATAGGATAGGAACAATTGGAACACGTTTTGAGTATATACATCTTTCAACACAATGCCTACTTGGGATAATCGAATCTATTAGGAACAGCTCGAAATATAGAAACTAGGAACCTAGGCCAACCATACTTGAACTTAGGGGAACATTGTGGACTTCGATTATAAGAGAGAAGTTTAGCCAACATACCTTGCTTGAGCTTTCATTTAAGTTACTACGACGTCCCAACAATTCTAGCAATATCAATCTATAGGAAGATAGCGAAAATCTGATAATAATTAGAAGGATTCTCATGGTATAACTCTCTTGGGAATTTTGTCAAATACCTACTATGCAAAATTGACTACAAAGCTCTACAATGGTAATCCCTTCCTCCCTCAACCAATTTCAACAAGAAACTACTCAAAATTATTTGACAATCCCACATACTACCTCCTATTGGCACATGCATGGCCTATCTCCAACCCCACAACATACTTAAACCCATAACCTCTTGCGTGAAAGCTTAGGTGAAGGACTTACCCGGATGAATGATGGTTTAGTGAAAGGCTTCTTTGATTCTTGAAGATTGGGGCAAGAGTAGATAAGTAGAATTGCTAGGTCTTTACCTTCTCTCTCTAAGATACTCTCACTTCTCTCTAAACCATCAGATATTTTCCTTCAAAATGAGCCCCAAAGGCTTTTAATCAAAATGAGATCGGGTTATAAAAATAAAAAAATAGACCCTCCGAACTCAACACTGCGATCGCAGAGTGGACCACAGAATAGATATGCGATCCGCATAAGGGACCACGAAATTGACTTCAAAAACTGGGCTGGCCTGGACTTGTCTGCGGCCAGGTTTGCGGTCCGTAGACCAGTTATGCGGTCCCGAAATGGATAGTAGAATCAGCCTCCGAAATTCTTCATGCTAACTCTGCGACAGATGTGCGGTCCGCGAAATAGAAATGTGATCGCATAATAGACCGCATAATGATCTTCAAAAATCCAACTAATTTTCTGCTCAACTCTACGATGCGTATGCGGCCCGCAGAATGGATCTGCGCTCGCGAATCTGACCATAATTGTCTTCTTCTGCCAAAACTTTCCACCAACTCCTCAATGCCTTCTTCAACCCAAAAGTCTGTACCGCTATTACCTCCGAATACAATAGTCTACCTTGGCACCACAAAACCTTAAATCCCTTGGAGAAAATTTACGGGGCCTTACACCCAGTTTCCCGCACCCAATGTAGCATCAAATTCAATGCTCTCCCTAGTATCCCGCACCCTATATAGCAATCAAATTCAGTCTATCTTCAGTGTGGGCACCCACTGTGCCTCAAAGTCAACTTTTTCTTTTTTTACTTGAACTTAGTTAAAATCGCCTATGACTTTTTCTACACATATAAGTAGTCCTTAAACTCGACTTTTGAAGAAAGTTCGACCTTTGTGAAGGAGAAATACAGCCAGGATAATTTAGAAGCTAAAAATAACAGAGTTTTTCATTCGTTCTCTCATTACTTGTAGTTTTATGCTTTTAAACATTAATATGATCATTAGCATAACTATGAGTGGGCTAGTTCTTTACTTTCCGGGGTTGTAATTGACATGAATATTGAAATTTATTAATTACATCTATGTTAATACGAGTTACCATCTTTTGGTTATTTCTCTAATTCCAGTTTTAATTTGTGAATTTTGTGGGCACCATATCTATCTATGCTGAAAAAGTCGTATTTAGATTAGAGTAGAATTAGAGACGGCTTTTGTCACGACCCCAAATCTCCCTCCCTCGGGAGTCGTGATGGCGCCTACTAATGGGAGCTAGGCCAGCCAATATTTAACTTCATTCATTACTTTACCATTCATAAACAGTTATCCACAAATTTATAACATAATTTAATGACAACATTAATAATAAACAAATGCGGAAATATTATATATGTACATCGCTTTTCCTTCACAAAATCTACCCAAGAACTGGTGACACAGGGTTCACAGACAGTCTAAGATTTTCTACATACAAAGGTCTTGAAAGAAATATCAAAAGTACTATTTCCGGACTACATGGAAATAGAGACAAAAGTATGGGCAGATGACGTCAAGGGCTGCGAACGGCTGCAGTCCTACCTTGAGTCGCCTGAGGAGTCGCGTCAAAATCTGAAAGTCCGTCTACTTACTGTCCGACACCTGCTGCGCCGGTATCTGCACAAAAGTGCAGAGTGTAGTATCAGCACAACCGACCCCATGTGCTGGTAAGTGCCTGGCCTAACCTCGGCG
>MCJB01051947.1:2911-28712 GCA_002018475.1 Nicotiana obtusifolia
CCGGTTCGCCCCGACCGGGTACAGAAGACGACTTCTCAATTTTAAAATTTGTACCTATATAACATCCCGGTGGTATGAAGGCCTGCAATGGAGGTTCCGCAGAGGATCCTTCGATACCAATGGGCTCAGTCCTTTCAACAGGCTGAGCAGGGGATGATTGACTTTGGGGAACGGACTTGGATGTTTTTGCCATGAAAATAAAGGGAAGTGGAAGGATTCAAAGAGTTTTGCGACGAAGAAGATGAACAATAAAAAAGGGGCAAAGTGGATTAGTAGTAGAAGACAAAGTGAGTTAACACGTGAAGACAAACGGGCCAACATAAGGAAGAACGAAGTATTTATACTTCTCCAAAGGCGGTGGCACAAAGTACGAGGCAAGCAGCGTTGAAACGCGCGCATTTAATGCGATGGGAAAATACTAGCTTCTGCGAAAGAATGGGTAATGATTGCCTACGCCAACAATTGAGTACGTCATTGGACTACCGTCATGTATAGAAACTTTCTGAGTAAGGAATTTTGACGGATAAGCTTCCGCGACACGATACAAGCTAGCCTCGGTTGTCCGGTTGATAAGCCTAAGGTTAAATAGTTCATGTCGTTTATTGTCCTTACTCTCCAATAAACGAGGGGACTATCTGTATTGGGTCGGATATAATCGAGTGAAGCCGGGTCGAATACCATTGGATGAAGGCAGGTCAAAGGTAATACGGAGTTGGCTCTTCGAACTAGGATCACGAAGCCGGATACGCAGGACGGAGCTACCGAGATGGGATGGTTAATCCGGTCGGTCGAAAAATGCCGCATGATCGAGGATCGACCCCGGCTCATATATTTCGCCTTCCAACAGATGTTTCGCCAAACTTACTACCTTATCCATTGCGACCGTTGTACTGTCATTTAAGAACATTAAATGTGTTAAATCTCGTAATTAGGGGGATTTTCCTTGTAATCAGTTCCCTGCCTTTATTGTAACTTTTATACTTACCCATGTAGGAGGGATACTGTGACTTTTACACTTACCCATGTAAAAGGGATCCGCTTATAAGCAAGGCAGAAATCCTTTGCAAAGGCAGTTTTTCCGGATAAGTTTTCCTCTGATAAAACAAAATACTTTACTTGATCATTGCTGATTATTTGTATTATTCATCATAATTAAGCTCTAAATTATTGTCAGCTAAAGAACTATTTCACTGCTTATGATTTATCGTCAACTTACGGTTTGATCGCTCTATCTCTCTATCATATTCTAAATACTTAAGACTTGCTTTCATTTAGTATCAAGCTAATTTACAAGTCCTTAACCCTACGAACAAATTCAATTGTTATCCGATTTTAAGGGTAAACAGTATTGTATCTGTATATATATATTCAAAAGCGTGCATTCCTGAAAATGGAGCTTGATGCGCCCCCAAACAGCGGTAGCAATGTTTATGGCTAATGGAATACTAGTATTGGTTGGGAAAGAATATTAACTTTCCATAATGTAACTTTATTCTCACTCATCGTTGAACGTAGCCAGGGTCATTGTTTTTGAAATTTGAATATGAGATAAATAAATACGTAGGATGGACAAGCTAACCATTTAATTAGGCCTAACAACATAGTTTTAACACGAGTCAACAATCTCATCAACATCATTCAAAAACTCATCAAAAAGTGAGAAAAGACTTATATTAGGATATATAACCGCCAATATTAGCTCTAGCTTCTAGCTAGGTGATGACGATCTAGAGTAGTGGTCAATTCAAATGGAACTTTTCACGACCTCAAGCAAGTAGTTAAAAAGAAAATCTTCCACAATAAAAATTCAGTTTAGCAAGAAGTACAACAGTATGGTAGCGAGAGATAATAATTTACATTTAGTACATCTTTACTATTGGGTCGAGCAAAACGTGACATAAATTGGAACGGAAAAAATACCTTTAATTATATTTAGAATGCACTTATTACGACTCTCGACAAACGGTCATTTGAGATATATCTTTAGTCCACCGCTCAAGAAGGGGAATGAGATATTCATTTGGGATCTTTACACAAATGCTGCTCATATTTATTGTTATTTTTTTAGTTATATACATAGTTTATATATTGACTATACATAATGATACACATATAATACATAAAGTATGTATATATTATATTTTTACCGGTTATTTTTAATTTAAGCGATTGGGTGCGCTTCTATTTGAGTTAATTCTTCTATTCATTTTTTGTTCCACTATTTTTGACTAGTCTAGAATTTCAATTCAAGTATCACCTTTTTCTTTCTTTTTTTCCCATAAATTTTAATATTATTTTGAAATTATCATAGTAACTTGCAATGATAATGCATTGCGTTTCCTCCTCTAATGAAACTTAAAAAAAGGAAAGTTCAATGCTAAAGGTATTTCGCGTTTATATAGAATTCAGGTAAGAAACGCTCCTCAGAACTATCCCAAATTATTTAATGTTCTCCTACAAATATTAAACACAACAAAAATACAATGCATTGTCTTGCCACGTGACACGCGCCGTGGAAAACGTTTGTTGGAAGAGCACGCAGTTTGAGATGAGATGATGCAAATAGGCGCATGAATAATGTGCTTTTTTTAAAGTAGATTCCTTTTATATGCCTAACCAGTAACCACCTACCATTCCTTTACTGGAATTTGGGCAATTTTATTGCACAAAATTCAGATTCCATACATCAATAAACCCTGATCACCCTAATTATAAAGTTAATTATTTTATCCTCCCATTTATATGATACTAATGTCAGTTACATTTGACTAACTAATAAATATAATATATTAATATATAAATCAACTTCATCTTTACGCAAGTGAAAACATAGATCTTCATATCAATTTCATTTTCCTAGTATTTATTTTTTGAAACAAATATCAAATTACGGAGGTACTCCCTACTCCTATGTTAATTGAATCATTAAATTTATTTATTTCACTTAGAACCGTAACATTTTAATAATTGAGTCATTAATTATTTCTCTAGCAATACTACATAAAGCAACAGGAGTGAAAGCTTCAGCATCCCAATTGACTGTGAGCGGAGCTCTGAAAATGGCGACTGACTCTCAAGCATACTTAGAAGGTGACAAGGTCAAAGAAACCAAGTCCTTAATCGCCGAACTCTGCCGCCATTTCTACAACCAGGGCTGGGTTGGGGGCACCGGCGGCAGCATCACCATTAAAGTCCACGATGAATCTATTCCCAAACCCCAACAACTTATCGTCATGTCCCCTTCCGGTAAGAACCCATTTATTGACGATTTAACCTTACTTTCTATCTATTTTTGTGTTGTTTTTTCTCGTTTGTTTCATTTTTTATAAATGGTTTTTGGTTAGGGGTGCAAAAGGAAAGGATGGTGGAAGAGGATATGTATGTGATATCATCAGATGGGTCTATTTTAACTGCACCGGTGGCTAAACCTCCTCCCCACAAATTTCCCAAGTGTTCTGATTGTGCTCCTCTTTTTATGAAGGTACAATAGGTCATCAGTGTTATAGTTATAGTTGAAGAGGAAAATAGGTTGTTGTTTTTATCATGGGACAAGTGTTTTGCAATCATGTCTATTTGAAATACTGGAATTGATTGTAGTATACTCTTTGATAGTCTAATCGTTTTGTTGTAATTAAGTAAATACAAGTGTACGGTCTCTAATAGTTTAAGCTTTTAGTCGAGATGATCTCATGCCCCTTTTCTGAACCCCGTGCATAGCGGGAGCTTAGTGCACCAGGCTGTCCATTTTTCCCTTTTGCTCAAACATTTCAACAATCCAAGCCCGTAGTCTCTTCTTTGTTTCTGGTCAAATTAGCAAACTTTTGCATATTTCATTTCTATCAGGTTCACCTCAGGATCGTTTTACTATTTCTCTGCTGCTATCTGTTAACTTTGTTCTCTCTCTCTTCCTCTCTCAATATTCTAGTAACAGCCAGGATTATTAGTTGCACACTGTTGTCAAAGGTGCGCTTAAGTCCTGAAGCGAGCCGTAAAACATGTTGAGAGCTTCGCCTTGCTTAGCTGACGCGTCAGTGTCGTCATCAAGGTTCTAAGCATACTTTTTCTTGTCAATGAGCGTAATCGTGAAGAGGCGGCACTAAACAATTAAGATTTCACTTTGTCGTTCTTTTTTTTAATTATTATTGAATTTCTTTGTCCGTCTGTTTGTTATTCTTGCTTATAATTTTATAGCCTTGGACTATACATACATATTTGTATTTTTTTCTCCATTTGCGCCTTTCTTCATTAAAGTTTGCATTGCGCTTTGCGCTTAGAACCCTAATGGACCTCAGAGCTTTTTTGCGCTTTTCGCCTTTGATAACACTGATGTATACTTGAATTCTCTTAGTTCTTTTTGATTCTGTATTCTATTTTGGGGATTGTAAGTTATTTCCTTTTTGTTTTTCCTTAGGCATATGAGATGCGTAATGCTGGTGCCGTTATCCACAGTCATGGAATGGAATCCTGCCTTGTAACAATGCTTAATCCACTAGCAAAAGAATTTCGGGTAAATATTGCTACAAACTTTTGTAAAGTTACCACCATCGTGGTGTGCATAAAGAACAAAAAAGGGGAACTTGGTAATGGTGAGTCCCAAACATTCGACATAGTCCGTATAATGCTGACTATAGATTTGTTTCCCCATTGACTATAGATATTTTGGATTTTATCTGAGAATCAATTTTTCTTCTTATAAAGATACTTGTACTTTTCCTATATTATATGACGTCTAATCCTAATGTTTCTTCTCTTTGCCCATAACTGTATATAGGCTAGTTATTTCATATAGCAGAGACAATTAGTTTTGGATTGAGGCATAATTGATTGATCTCATAAGAGTGTATGCATTTGAAACTTTCTATTTTACCAATGTAATAAGTTACTACTTTCTCTATCTCCTCTGCCAAATTTCCCTAGCCCAACTGATAAAATTTTAAAAGACATCTAATTCCCCATTGTAAAGTACTGAAACCTATTGTTCTTTTTCATCTCATCTACTATTCGTTGTTGCTTTGATTGACAGATCACTCATATGGAAATGATAAAAGGAATTCAAGGGCATGGTTACTATGACGAACTTGTGGTTCCTATCATAGAGAACACTGCATATGAGAGAGAACTCACAGAATCTCTTACTGAAGCTGTATGCATCTCCCTCTTCTAGAAGTCGCGCCCTTGCTATGATCTCATGTCTACCACGATCTGTTCGTTTGTGTATCTGCACTTATTTTGTTTTTTTTTTCTTCTCTGTTTTAAGTCATTAGTTTTAGATGGTTTTAATTGGAATTGCTATAATCAAATTATTGTTAAGTAAGTCAATGTTATTCCTGTTTTTTCTTGGCTGTGACCACCAAACAGGGTGACAGTTTTTCACTTGCAAAGTAACAAAAATATATTGCTGTTGCCCAATCATTCAACTGCTAAATTTGTTTGTTACGACTTAATGGTGCTGTCTGCGATTCTGCTTCACTGCTGAATTTGTTCAGCAGTTATAACAATACATGGAAGAAAGTAGACTGGTTTGTTTTACTTTTTTTTAAGTAAAATTTTGCTTAAAGCATTGATTGCACTAGATAGCGTGTCCCTTGAAGAAGGGAAAATCATGGAATAGTTCGTCGCATTCATAGAGCAGTTCTAATAATACATGAAAAATGGACTAGGTTCCTTTGTTGTCATTTTGGCCTCAGTCTCACAAAATGGGTAGCCATTAAGGGAAGCGGCTGGCAGATATTTATTTTTAACAAGTGATGTCGAGCTAAATAGAATTGACTGCACGACGTACCCTATCCATAAAAGACTGGATGAAGTCATAAACTACTACTTCTTCCATTATCTTTGGAAACTAACAGTTGATAAGCAGATTGGGAACACTTCCTGCATGATGATGCTTTTATATTTCCACTTTACTGTAGTCGTTTATCTGCTCTGACAAGTTACTTTTTTCTTTTGTGGATTACATGCTATTATGTCTCTCTAGCTGGTAAACGAAGTGTAAAGCTATCTTGTTACGGTAAGCAAATATAAACTAAACTAATCACATGTGTAAAGAGATGTTTACCTCTCAGAGAGAGCTCATGCCTACTGGCTCTGCCCTTGAGGTGCTACCCACCACTTTGGGTCCGTAGGAGCAACCCTGAGCTAGTTTCAAATTCCTGGTAATTGTAGATGGTTTTTACTGGCTTCAGTGTCATGTCTGTCTTTAACTAATCATTTCTGCCTTTAACCTGGAATTGTGCTTTGCTATCGTCGCCATACAGGTTAATAACTAACCAACAAGAAATGGTTCTAGCAACAATTTGTTGAGAATTGAAGTGGATCTTTTGTAGTAAGAAGAATTAGTCTGAGCCCATGTTAATCCTACTTTTGAAGTTCTTACATAGTTCAAGTCTCAAGCTGTATGTTACAGCTCCCTTAATTACCACGAAGGAGTCTGCTATAGCAATTTAGATTTTAGAAGTCAAAATTTACTCTATATCACATACAGAATAAACTGCGCACATGTGAAGCTAGGTACCAAGAAACATAAAAAACTGCTTCCAGGTCCATTGAAGAAACTAGAGGAGTGATGCAAGTCAACCTCCCCCCTCTCTCGTGGATGAGTGGGGAGTTATGCAGGAGAAATTCTATATCAGCTCTAATATAGAAGATCGATATAAATTTAGTTGTATAAATGTTTTTCCTCAAAAGATAAAAGCTAGAGTATAAGGAGGACATTCCACCCAAAATTCTTTGTCACGAAAGTCGAAACACAAAGTTCTATAATTACTCACTCTTTTGAGTAACTAAATTTGCGTAGCCCACGGTTTACAGTAAACTTGATAGGTTATATTTTATGCAGGGAGTAGGGTATAGAAGTCTTGCCAGTAGGTTGGCAGTTAGCATAAAAATAGTCAAACTATGATGTATCCTCCGAACGACAACAGAGGATTCATATAGCCAGCCCAACTAGTTTTGAATTGATGCATGATTTGTTACAGTATTGTTTATATTAGCTTAATTGTTGGAAGGGAATAGGGAATTTTTTACCATATAAGGATAGAGGTCCAGATTTTGCAACTGAAGAGAGGAGAAATAAGTCATTTATGAAATATGAGGATGGAGGGAATATTCTCAAAGAGTCATCTGCATATTATGAAGATTAACTGTATATCAAGGTTAGGTATCCAATAATATCCATAGCTGTCTCCTAAATTAGTAGACTTCTTATTATGCTTCCCCAAGGTTTAGGATCATATTTAATGCTACTATTTACACGAGGCTTGATAATCTGCCTAAACAAGGTTTTTATTTGATTCATGCATATTTGGAGACATCTGTTTTTGGTTTGAGTAGCATGTAAATTTTTTCCGTTATTTTCTCGTGAGTAAAATATAGTAGATGCCTGATGCCATTACTCACCTTTGAAAGAAGACTTAACTGAAGAAGTGAAGATTTTCAGTCTTTTTCTAGTGATGGTCCTATCTGTTGAGTGACACAGTATTAAATTCTTTTCCATGTTGAACAGATCAAAGCTTACCCAAAAACAACAGCCGTGCTGGTCCGCAACCATGGTATATATGTGTGGGGAGATTCTTGGATCAGTGCCAAAACACAGGTTTGTGTCATGAACCATATAGTCTAGTACTTCCAAGACGGGTTTAGTAGCTACTAATAGTTATCTTGCTTCTAGTGTATTTTGTTACACCCTACTCTGCAAAAGTCATTGATTGATTTAACACTATCCTTTTTTGTTTGGGGTGACATGGTTAGGTAGAAGATAGATTTTTATAATATTGATTTAATATGTGCTAGTAAGTTAAGGATGACCTCTGTAGGATTTTCTATGTACATCTTTTAATCTATTTAAGAATGTAAGTACCGAAGCAGTCCTCAGATCAATAAGTTTGATGTATCTGTGAATTTACGTTTCATTTGGCACTCTTCTAATTGACATGCTATCTTCCAGGCTGAGTGCTACCACTACCTCTTTGATGCTGCTATTAAACTTCATCAATTAGGACTTGACTGGACAACACCAGCTCATGGTCCCATTCATAACCCCAATGGTCCTTTTGGTGGCATCCAGAATGCCAAAATATCTGCAAAAGCAGGTACTCTTGCTTCAAATGGCAGCATTGAACCATCAACAGTAAGCATTTGAAAATTTTAGACCATCCTCTGACTTTCTTGAAATTCAACGGTTTAGGTCTTTGTCTTAGGTATTTCCATTGAGTTCTTATTGTTGTCTCCATTGTGATATTTATAATTTTTCGCAGCGGTGCATCATTTTGGATATAGAAGGAACCACTACCCCAATAACATTTGTTACTGATGTTCTGTTCCCTTATGCACATGATAATGTGGGGAGACATTTGGATGCTACATATGGCTCAGCAGAAACTCAACAGGATATTAAGTTATTACGTGCTCAAGTAAGTAAACTTACTGAGAAATAGCTTTGTGAAAAAGGTCTTTAAAAGAGTTGAGCCTTTCTCTTGGAAAAATTTGTGGTGAGGTGATATTATTGTCATAATGGTGTTTTGCATGTCAGTTTCTGGAGGACACTTGGGGTAAATCAACAAAACTTTTGGGTGTGACTAACTTGAAAAGTTAATAAGAAATCCAAACCTGGATTGACTAAAAGTTATGCCAAACTCTCATTACAACTTTGTCACGACCCAAAGTACCTCCCAGCCATGATTGGCACCTAATGAGCACCTACCTGCTACGCGAACCAGATTTCTATCACATATATTCCAACCTCTAACCAAACAGCAAAAAGTATAAAGTAGTGGCAATCTCCAATATCAGCACAAACAGAAATACAAAGCGTAACTCGCAATACAACCCATAATCCAAGTCATGGAGTGTCTAAGACACAAATCCAAATACCAAATGACTGGTCTGAGCCCTACAAATGTTGTAAAAAGCATAAACCAAAAGATAGGCGGCAACCTTCATAGACTGCATATATCGAGAAGCCATGGCCCTCCCTGCTCAAATTCTCGACATTCCCCACTTGCTGAAAGTAATGTTGGAAAGTGTAAACATATGTGCTGATTTTTTGAAACTTGCTTCTGCCATCTTCTTTCAGGTGCAACAAGACCTAGAAAATGGTGTTGCTGGTGCTGTGCATATCCCGTCTGATGATGCTGGGAAAATGGAAGTAATTGCAGCTTTGGTTGCTAATGTAGAGGCAATGATTAAAGCTGACCGAAAGATTACTGCATTGAAAGAATTACAGGTGAGAACAGTGGTACCTAGGTCCCTCAAATATTATATAATTGTTATAAAGTTTCATAATTTAGCTGCTTACAACTTGTGCTTTTTTTTCATATTCTCATACTCAGGGACATATATGGCAAACTGGGTTTGAGAATAATGAGTTAGAGGGACTTGTTTTTGATGATGTGCCTCAAGCTCTTGAGAAATGGACCTCTTTAGGCTTCAAGGTTTCTTTCATCTTTCCTTGTTTCATTACTCTCTGCATTCCTCCCTTTTCCGTAAGCTCTAGTGCTATCCAAATTTTGTTACAAATGCAAACCATTATGACCATCAAAGAAGTTGCTCTGATTATTTTTGAAAGGCTTCAGCATGCTGCATGGTTTAAGTGTGTTCTTGTTCATCATCATGACGAGGTAATGCCTTGGTCTATAATCTCCATCTGCTAGTCGTATTAACTAGTTTTTGTACCTCAGGTATACATATACTCAAGTGGCAGCAGATTGGCACAGAGACTTTTGTTTGGTCACACAAAACATGGAGACCTGAGAAATTATCTCTGTGGATTTTTTGATACAACAGTGGGGTAAATTTCTACCTTTCAGCGGGTTTTCATATTTTGATATTTTTGTCAGTTGAAGTAACTCATCTTTCTCCTTTTCTGCTGTAGAAACAAGAGAGAAACAAAAAGTTACAAAGAAATTACAGCATCGTTGGGAGTAGATAATCCATCAGAGATATTGTTTGTGACAGATGTCTATCACGAAGCGACAGCTGCAAAGGCGGCAGGTAATGTCCTGCTCATTTTGTAGGAAACTGCTCTGTGAATTTGCTAGCTCTTCCGCTCTTCCTTGAAAGCCAGATACTAGCTGAAAAAGTAGCTTGGTCAACAACTATGTTGCCAATTTAGGATGTTAGTACTTTTATTGTTGGTGTGATTCCTCCTCTTTAACTCCAACAGCTAGCAGTTTATCTGGACAGACTTGTGTGAGCCTGTGGGATGTCATTTATATAAGCTATACTTCAACAAACAAGAAGTTATGCATATGCTTCACTGACATTGCTGCCCTTTTGGCTCCTTCAGGTTTGCAAGTGATAATCTCTGTCAGACCAGGAAACGGACCTCTTCCAGATAATCACGGGTTCAGAACAATCCGATCTTTTTCAGAGATCTAAAGATGGAATGTATCATCCTGTAACATTTTCCATGTATGGCGTAACATATCATAATAAAAGAAAGTTGGGGGTAGGTCCATGTTTCTCTAGCAAAAATTAATAGAGTTGATTGAGTCATACTGCTGCTCTTACCTTTCACAAATGTGGGGGTCCATTTGCGTGTTGCATCCTTAGGATTAGTGTCAACTAGTCTCCTCTTTTCTGTTGTATTTAGAATTGAGATGGTATTAAGTTAACTTATGAGAACAATTTCCGGAGATCAATGTTTTTAGTTCCATTTTCAAAGAGATGGCTGGAATGGAACCTCGCACTTCTCATTTCTAAATAAGGTAGCTTGCTGGTTTTTCTCTCGGTTAATGTATAGAAAATTGAATGAAAACTGGCGAAAAAGAAGTATGCTGAGGAACAAGATTCTCAATCCGCTCTTGCAGTTGATCTTTTTGACGGTTCTTGTACCCTTGGCTTGGCAGCCCGATCTGAAGAATTCAAGATTTATGTCCGATTCAGGTTGGTAAGAGACGGTACAATAGTTTTCACTGTATTCGTCGTAGCTTACTCTATCTATTTGGTAGAGGTTAATTGTTGCTCCCTCTCGCGAGATTGCACCCCTGTACAGTTGGGAAAGAATGAGCGATGAATTGTTTTTTTTTTTCCTTTTAATGATGCCTCTTCATAGTTTTGTTTGGGGAAAAGGTGTGCATGCTATTTTAATGAGATGAGAAGTTTATTTATAAATGGAGAGACTAGCCTATAAGGTAACGCAAATTATAATAGTGGTTTTGGAGCTGAGTGGTTTTACCGTGTGCCTTACATAATTGGCATTAGTTATGTGAGATTTTTTTTATCTCAAATATTTGTGAATCTATATCTTACGTATTTAGATCTCTAAAAATTGTGAGACAGACAGCTGTGCGAGGCACAAAATAAAAACTTTTACGAAGGAATCTCTTGCTACGTGGGCAGAAAAATAAAAAGTTGAAAAGAAATCACATCTTGTATTGACATATAACTTGTGGTATATATAGTGGACATATGACAGTCCTAATCAGACTGTTATCGTTTCATTTGTCTAACTTTTCAATCATAATTGGTTCCCACTTTCTCTTCCTGCAATTTCCTTTTCATTGTGTATGTCGTCATTCCCTAACAGCTGGTCACTTCTAAGTCAAAAGACACAACCTTATAGAGGAAGGCTTTATATTTGTGTTGTACATATAAGGTGTAATTTGGTAGGGTGTATAAAAATATTGCTGAATAAGGTGTATTAGTAATATATGGTATTAATTATGCAAAGATTATTTTTATTTACTGTTTGGTGTGGTGTATTAAAAATTAAAATGTATTGCATAATTTTTAAGAAAATTTATTTACAAAAATGCCTTCCATATTCTGTAGATTTAAAGGAATTTAAGGATAATTTTATCTTTAACCATGGTAACACATGCATTAATAGCCTTGGTATTACTAACATCATTGTTTGCTACTAGTACCATCTTGCATAAATACAGGATAAGGTTGCATATAATAAACCACAAGCAGCCCTTCCCCAGACCCCACGCATAGGGGAAGCTTAGTGCACCGAGTTGCCCTATATATTAGTTATACATAAGATAATACCAAATAAGCTGTATAACTAATACTTACATTAATAATATATAAATTGAGAAAATGCACCAAATAAGAAATAAGTAATACCAAAAGATAATGCATGCATTATTTTTCTCTAACATCCTACCATACGATCCCAAACATGTTTGCTTAATGGGTTTCTTATGCATTGCCAAAAGTTCCGAAATTAATTATTTTCTTGCTTTCCATTATTTAATGGAACTTGGAACAATCAAAATATTATAGAAAATAATCTCTTAATAAAAAATCCTTTTAGTAGACTTATTCCTAATCTAATATATCTAGGATCTAGAAAGCCAGAAGTCCTAGGAACACTATTTACGAAGGGTGTGGGATCAAAACTCTTTTAAGTTATTTGCAGGTCAGAAATTTTACCAATAGAAGGAAACGAAGAAAAGGATAAGGATCCAAGAAAAGGACATGGTGAAAACTCATAAAAACCTTTGGAACACTAAAAATGAAAATATCTAAGCAAGTGGGACCAACATTATGTCAAAGATTGGTACCTTATGGTTTAATGTGAATCAAAACATCCAATCATCTCAGCACAAAAGGATTCTCCTAATATTTTTGATTTGATTACTTCATCTTAGGAATATAGCTGCAGACCTCACTGGAAAACTTGAGACTCCAGAAAGGAGAAAGGAGGGGTCGTCCCATCAAAACCACCATGTCCTTTTCTTTGTTTCTTTCTTAAGAATCACAAGCAATTGCTCCAATGCAAAGTAATGCAATATGCCACTGTTGGGCTTTTGTTTTTTATTTTTTCTTTCGCCACTAATTCGAATTGTTGTCGCGTAAGTTTTACTAAAGGAGAAAGAACTTCCTACTAGACATTTCTTTATTCTCAGGTTCGAAATGAAGACTCCAACTTTATCCGATATATTCATTTAAGTTACAAAACTATTTTTGCCGCATTAAAAAAACTTAACTTTAGCCATTATAACTGTAAAGACACAAAAATAAATTATTGTCCATCATTAAAATAGTTAGAACTTGAATTCGTAAAATTATTTTTGTCACATTAATAATAATTATACTTTACCCACTATAACATCAAATTCACTATAATAGTTATGGTGGATAAAGTTTAATTACTTTAGTGCGACAAAAAATAATTTTATAACTATATTGTTATAACAGGGTGGTGCGTGCTTCTCATTTTCAATCATCGGCTAATATCAGTTTGTGCTGAAAAGCCCTTTTCTTCTATTCTCATGCCTTTATAATATGGTGACTTTGATAAGTGAATCTAAGTATCCTAACTTATTAACATATGCATATGGTCCTAAACTCATACAACACTTTTTCTTAGTGTGTATGTGCATATATGCTGATAAGATAGTGCAGAATGTGAATTTGATCCTACACCATTACGCATTTTTTAATTTCACTTGTTCCCACGGTTTGTATAAATAATGTCAAAGAATATGAATTTGATCCCAACACTAGTAGCACTTAGTTTTGACAAAGACACTAGCTACACTTGTTATTCCAATAATTTTATTCTGCTATTCCTAAATGACGATATCCTTTACAGGATTCTCCTTCCACTGTAAAAGTCATTTAAAAAAAAATCCACTTCTCAATCCGTTTTGCCCCAGCTTTCCACCACAAGAGATTGAATCTCTTTTAACATGCAACACTAAGAATGGTAAAGAAAAGTACCACTTGTAATAATCCAACCTCAACTTTCAAAGTATTGTCCTAGTTCTATCTTTAGGATCGTTTTTGTCCCCTTAGACTTTAATCCAAAAAGGAGTCTCCACAATCTAATATTTGAATATGCCCTAGTGACGAAACCAGAAATTTTACAAAAGGTATTCGAGGTTAATATATATTTATAAAAAATAATTTTTGATTTATATACATAATATAATTTTTTTATATACTCAGTGTAATTTTACGATGAAGAGCGAATGTCTGGACAAGGTTCAGCCGAATCAAGTAACTTTGACGCTAACCCTGCATTTGTCTTGAAAAAAATATTATAGGAGTATTAAATATGTATTTAAACTATTACTTCATTTAGAACTCAATCATTTACAATTAAAATCTCAAACTCACAAACTTGAAATCTTGGCTCTGCCCTAACTTTTCCCTATTAGATTTGCCTAAGTCGCGCTTTGCAGTATATTTCTGTTACACTACGTAAAAACCAACCTCTTCAAAGGGGCACCAGAGATTAAAAGGTAAAAATAGAAAGTAAAAGAACCAAGGGATGGGAAAAAATGAAGAAAGAGAATGAAACAAAGTTGTTTATTTCTGTTTTTTTAATCTCTTTTTGAAACAATGGATTGAAGGGAGATCAAATTATACAATTGAAACAATTAAGATCTCTACCTTTTTCTCTTCAAATTAGTTGAAAGACTACTCCTCCAACAAAGTCTCTCAACCCACGTACTCACATCAGCACAATCACAGAACATTAAAACAAATCCACATAATCCTCAAGAAGAAGAAGACCCTGAAACTCTAGGAGAAGTTACTGGAAACAACGGCAAAAGCTGTGGCTCAGAATCTCTAGGCGCTCTCCTCGGTGAAGGATGCATATAAAACTTCTTCTCAGCAATAGCTTTATCCTCTTCTGAAAGATTACTCAATGGAGAAGACTTGTTAAATGGGTCTTCGATCAAGGGCGTAACTGGGCTTAAAGCAAGCGAAGGGAAATCAAGAATACTAGGCGATAAAATCTCGGGCTTGTTCCGAGGTGAAAAACTACTTGAATTCTGTGCTGAATGAAGCCCAGGAATCAAAGGACTAATCATTAGCCCATTTTTTAAACTGTTTCTTCTTTCGTAGAGCTTGAAACCGGGTTTTTTAGGGGCAGTTCTAATAGGAGGAATGGACCCTTTATTGGAAGATGAAGATGAAGATGAAGATGGATCTGCTTGTTTTGCAGTTTCAGAGGAACCAGTGAGCATTTGAACAACTTGTTTGAAGGAGGAAGTATCAGCTTGTACAAAAGTTGTTGGGTAAGGGTTGTTTGTTTCAGATCTAGAGATTGTTTTTGGGGTCAGTGGTGGGGTTGGATTTTGGATTACTGATCCATTGCTGTTGCTGTTTGGACTTGTTCCATTGCTTCTTGGTGAGTTTATTGAAGATGGGTTCTCTCTATCTTGAATTCTTGAGGTCATTTCCGTTGTATCTCAAATGCTCTCTTGTTTTGGCTAATAGATGAAGAAGAATTGAGAGAAAGAATGTTGGAGTGAAAAACAAGGCTATGGTGAGAGGAATTTGCTTTTGTATTTGTGCAAAGTGCATTTGCTTCAAAGTCTTTCTTTTTGTCTTTAAGACTAATTTTCTCACCTCAGCAACAAAAGACTGAGTGAAAGACTCTTTCTTTTTTCTCAATTTCTCTTAGTTATATTGGGTTTGCTTTTGCTTTATGGTGGAGGTGGTGGGGGTGAAAAAAAAAAGGGATGGTTGATTGGGTAAAGAGAAAATGCAACCCACAATGGTCAATTTAGATAATAAGAAAAAGAAAAGAAAAGGTAGGGGGTATTGGTGGAGTTTGGAATTTAGGGCGTCAGCGTCAGAAGTGGCCAAAGAGTGAGAATTTCAATTTCAAAGTATTTGAGCTGCACATTGACTTCAGAGCCCTGACCCCTTCTCTGGCCCTCTGTACTCTGAACTAAGAGAAAGCCTACACACTACACTCACTGCTGGTTTGATTGGGTGTGTGAAGGATGCTAACATGTCATCTGTATACATGACATCTTTATCAACGTCTTACGTGAATGAAGAAACTTTCTTCGCACTACGATAATACGAATTTAAATTAGTAGGACGATTCGTCCTTTTCTTTATCAGTTGTAGCTGAATTTTCTTGTTTATGCGACAAGGAATTTATTGAATATTAAAATCGAGTTGGTAGAAAGTAAATCACCCGCCCAACAATTACTAGCAATTCCGGCTCGTATACTAGATATTTATACAAAAGAAATACCTTTATGAACAAAATACTTAATACATTCATAGTCAGTTGGAGATTTAAAACGCGTTTCTAAATTGAGAGATATTTATTCTAAAAAATATACTTCCACTAGTATTTATATTTATTGGAGTTTAAAACACTGAATATTGTTGTATCCGCACTTACCACTTTCGAAAAGGTCCAAGTGTCCGTAAATTTTAATGAAGGAAAAGAGGAAAGTTGTGAGAAACAGCGTCCGTGACTTGGGCACTTTGAGCCGCTTGTCTTGTTTTTCTTCCTTCAAATCATTGAGGAGACATTTTCGTGATTGAACCTACAAATTTTCTCCGATCACTTCTCTCTCTTCTGTTTTAACTTGTCTTTACTTTTATTTCTTTTTCTTTTTTGTATATTTAAATCTTAGATTAATACTGTTTACAATGATAAAATAAAAAATATACTACTTCTATTATAAAGTATTGGTTTTACTTGGTGGGGCTACAATGCAAGGTCCTTTTTCTTTAAAAATTTCAGCTACTTATTGTTTATAAATGTCTTGTCATACCAGATAGTAGCAAAAGATATTGGTCCCAAAGTTTCAGCGATCAATATTGCCTAACAAGTTCAGTCAACCACTTAACGTATCGGATATGTTAGAATATGAAAAGAAAAACCAAAAACATACATTAAATACAAAGCAATTTCAATAATTGAATGATTAATTTTCTATGTGCAAGTTTGTTTAAATTTTGCTTCCACAACAAATCTTGCTTTACAAGGTCTTAATGAGAGATATTTACTCAATAATTAACGATTAGTGGGTATTAAAAGTTAGATCCCTTCCTGGAAACACTTATTTGATGTAATGGGAAAGCATTTTTAAGCACTTGAAAAAGGTATGATCAAATTCCCATTCAATTGGAATTGAAAATACTGATAATTAAAGGATTAGAAACGAGGTGGAGCACCAAATAAAATAGCGCTAAGTACTGCAATTATTGAATTCTTCATTCAATTATTCAATATAATTATTAATTTGGTTGAATAAATGGAGTTTCCAAGCCCTTATGAAAAGCAATTGTTAACTTGTATAAGTGTTCAAGTAGTAAAGTTAAACAAGCATTCAACGTGCTTAGTCTTATTGGTTTAACTCCGATGCTGACTAAGTTTGAAATTAATTACTAATCCTATGATCTTAATAATATTTACTTTGGCCGGCTTGACTTAAATTGTTAGACAATGTTTTCACAGTAGGTGGGCTGTAATTATTATTATAATTATTATTTGGGTGCTTTATATGTTTGGATTGAATAGTGACAAGATTAAGTGAATCCTACTCTGATAATTGCTGGCCTAGCTAGCTACCTCCTAGTAGGGTCCGAATTTCCATTGGTTTAATCTCTAAGTCACATGATTTTAAAATATCTTAACAATTATGATTATTATAATTAGCATCTTAGCAGGTCGGAAATTTAAGGGGCTAAGTCACATGTGAGTTTTAAGAATATGTCCCAACTCTTGAAAGCTGTCAAATTAGGAAATGGTACAACAATCCAAACACTAATTATAATATTAATCTAATTTGACTTTTCTTTACTATTGAGCCATTCTTGCTTAGTTGTTTTCTAGGACTAATAAGCCCGAGAAGATTTATTTATTATATTTCCTAGTAACTTCAAATTACTGTAACTATGATATGATGAACTATTCAGCTTCGACTTGACAACATATGCAGTTATAAATTATATGCAGATAATATAATTTAAATTGTGGGCAAAGGCAGTGCAAACGACAAAAAGTGTAGTAAGGTGTGGAGTCGTTACTTGTTTAATTTGTTGAGAATATTGGATGAGAAATAGTTGGGAGAAAAAATTGAATCATGTGTCAACTGATGAAAAGATAGAAAATCCACTTAGAGATTTTTGATGGACACTTTTGAAATATTTCATATCTCCTTTTTATTTTTTTCAGGCAAGGAGTAGGAAATGTCTAATTGTTTATCAGTAATTAGGATGTCTTTTTTCTTATATAAAAAAAAGTTGCCAGCCATCTTAATAGTAGGATGTCTTGAAATTCAAACTACTAGTAATACTATCGTTCGAATTATAGCTTTTTGACTACTAAATTATTCTAGTTGAACGAACAATAATACATATACTTATTTTGGTGAACAGTATTATCCGATATATATATATATTGATGAATGTAGTAGCATTAGTCGAGACTCGAGATGCACACCACACAAGCGGACGTGAATGCTATGATTATTGAAAAGAAATACACTATAATACCCAATGTAATTGAACTTCAATTAGCGGAATATGGAGTATCTAATTAATGGAGTATTTAAATACTGAAAAAGCTTTGATCGACGTTGTAATTTTTAAAGTGGGAACTGAGCTTAGATCTTTGCTCTTCCAGAAAATCTAATGGGAATCAATATTATTTGTCTGGTTTTGGCAACAGGACTGTCGGATCCTGAAAACGCAGAAACTAAAAAACAAAAGTGAGTTTCTTGGTTGGTTTCACAACCGCGTTGCTGCACCAGCTCAGATTATGGGCATGTCATTTTTCCACAAGATGTGTAGTGAAAATTTAAGAAATTCGTTGATCGGATTAACAAGATTTTAGAACTTTTCATCGCACTTATGTAGTAAAAAAAAGAAGATAAACAAATTAAAGACAGACATGAGAACATATCCTCCGAGGTTTATGATACCTCAATCACCATAATAAGATTGAATAAACGGTATATTGAAAGGCTTATCGCTTCTCCTTCTGAGGTATTGTTGTTTTTGGTTTTGTCTTCGTAATTTATTTTTATTTTATTTTACCTAGCAGTAGATAAAATAATAAATCAAAATTAAGAAAATAAGACAACTCTATAAGAAAATGAGACGATTCTTTTTTGAGCTATATCATAAAGATATATTTTCCTTTAGACCAAACAAAAGTTTTTTCACAAATGTCTATAATTGGTTTGCTGAAGGCTTAATCTTAAGTGAACTTAATAACATGGTTATTTAGGAAAAGGAATAGTAATGCATTTTCTTTTTAAATTATTTTGTGAGCTCCCTAGCCCGTGAATAGTGGAAGAAGAAATAAGAGAAGAGGATTTTTGTGAGATTGAAACTATGAACTTAAATGGTGTAAGATGGTGTTGATGGTACATAATTAAAACCATTAGAAAGGCAGTAATGCTTTGGACTCCTGTTTAAGACTTCAAAATCAAACAAGTACATTATATTACCTATTAAGTGTGCTTTGACTACTGTTAATCATTAGGATATTTTCATCTGAATAATCAACGAAAGAAATTTCTTCCCTGACTTTGGTAGTACGTTAGACTATTCAAATTCAAACTAGCTGGCGGAGTGACTTAGAGAGAGTCCTTCGCCGAATTTGTCGTCCCTTATTAGGGTTCCTAAGAATATTTCCATCTTATTTGTAGCTCAGAATTATAGGGCGGCTCCTTAACTTTGATGTCTAACTATCTCTTAGTTTTCCCTATCCTGCACGCAAGAGTTTGACTTAAGTGTCAATAAATTGGATTAAAATCATGTACACATTCCAATAAATTCAACACCATACTCACTTTTTTTCATCCTGTCTTTCTACAGAGTTACACAATACAATACCATTACAAAAAAAGAAATCCTCTGGTAGAGTTAGTTTCCCTTTTCGACCTTTGCATCGCTGTAATGAAAAAGAAAAAATTGAATAATATCCTAGTTTTAGGCAACGACAAACAAGGGTGTACTAATGAAATCGACAAATCGCACCAATCCGATAATTCGAATCAAATCAAAACAAAAAATCCGACTAAGGTTTGATTTGATTTGGTTTGGTGTTGGAAAAAAAAAACCCGATCATATTTGGTTTGGTTTGATTTTAACGAAAAAGAAGTTAACCCGAAACCAAACCAACCAGACATTATATGTATAAAAGTTTTAAATATATTTAATACATAAAAATATTTATGGTAGTGTAGTTTATAAATATTTCTTAAGTTTTTTCATAGTTTTATCCTTTAACGTATTATTTCAAGCTTTGGCTTATAATTTTTGAATGCTCCAATAAGTTTTATAGTGCATAAATGTTAGTAACTCAAATAAATTCAAAACCAAAATCAAATCAATACTAATGCTAATAAAAGACATTTAGTTCAATTGTATTATGAATGAAAATAGTGTTGGATATCTATTTTTTAGTTTTTCCACGATTTAGATAAAATGGATAACTTATTTTTCTATTAGTGGTTAGTCATGCAAATAATAGTACTTATTAGTCATAATTTTAAATTATATTTTTTTTTATTACGGCTTATTAATAATATTTATTTTATGCGATTTTATTATCTTTATTGTTGAATATTTTAGTACAATGCCATGACTCATCTCATATTTATGTTATTTTATTGAAAAACACCTTATATAATTCTGTCTTACTAGGATTATAAAGAAATATTTGAAGCACAAATTTTACGTTTCGTACTTTGAAGACTTCTTAAAAATAAAAACCGAAAAAATCCGAAAACTCGAAAACCAGAGAAAAACGGAGATAAAAAAATTCGACTTTTATTGATTTGGTTTGGTATTTAAATTTAATAATTCAATACAATTGATTTGATTTGATAATTAGAAAATCCGAACCAACCCGATCCATGTACACCCCTAACGACAGACAACGACAGATGCACACCAACGACAGTAGAATAAGCTCGATTCATTGTCACAAAATAATCGTAGTAAATATTGTGGTATGTTGCACCTATTGATTTAAATTTTTGAATTCAACTTTGGTTTTAAATCTCAACAGGAAAATGAGTTGGACACGTAAAAGAAGCAAGCACATGGCTACATTTCATTGTGTAATTTATTAGTAGATGTAGATATTAAATTATTTCCCTTTATACCAAATAATACAAATTTATCATGATTAAATAAACTAAGGTGAAAAAATATATTAATTAACTATAATTTTATAGAAGGTAGCGTTGGAGCTATGGTCAAGTTGTTTCCGTGTGACCTATAGGTCATGAGTTTGAGCCGTAAAATCAGCCACTTATGCTTACATCAGAATAGACAGCCTACATTAGATCTCCTTAGGGTTCGAGCTTTCCCTGGACCTTGTATGAACACATGATAATTTGTACAGCGGATTGCCCCTAATTATAATTTAATGATAATCATATTTTTGGAGACATGCGATGTATTTATATTTAACGGAATGAAACATTTACCGACTAAAGTGTGAGTCCTTAGTTTAAAAGACATACCAAAGGATGGGATAAAGGGGACCACTTCAAAACTACAACTATATTTAATTTTTTTCTTATAAGGTTCATGAATAGTAGACAAATTTCAGAAGAGGGCGTGCTACTATCTAGCTGTCATAATCTTGTTTATGTTTTGTTGTCTTCATTACATTCTGAAAGCAATGCCCTTCAGTATTTTAAGTAGGAATTTATTTTATAACAGTCATTTCAGGAAGTTTCGTACTCTCGAACTGTACTTTCTTTTTTCTTAATAATTTATTACCCTTTTTAGCGCATTCTACTACTGCAATAGTGGGGAGGTTGAAAACCAGAGTATATTGTTCAATGTAAACTTCATAGAAACTTCAGACTATATCATGACGTTCACAAGGAAGGATTTCAATGCTAACGTGAACTTACGAATGCTTTATTTGTTTGGGTATTGACATACCAACAATCATTATAATGACAAAACAGTGTCATTTCTTATATTTATACCCGATATTTTTATTTTGTTTATTATCTATATAGACATTACAAGTTTAGTGAAAAAATTGGACGAATCGCTGTCACGGGACCGCTTGGACAAGGTGTGTCCGGCCCCTGGTTTGGGGATAATGAATAGGAAGGAAGGGAAAATGCGTTGGTACTAAGGTTTGAGCTTTTGCACTCAAGTGATGCAAAGTGAAGTAGTAACACAAATAGGGTGCGAATCAAGTGCAGTTGATACTTCTTCCTAAACAAAAGAGATACTCAAATGCAAGTTTAGTTCCTCTTCATACTTGCACTATATGCACTTTTGGTTCCTTATTAAACCTTACATAGTTAACCTCGGTTTATTGGAATTTGCAAACTCTAATCAAAACAAAAAGGTTAGGTGATCCTATTGACCTATGTTAACCCATAACTCATGTGTCCACATGTGCCTTTTTCAAAAAGGTGTGCCGTCTCAATTAGAAATGAAAAATTTCTAAGAAAAAGGACATATATGCAGTAAAATTCGCATCCTTCCATTAAAATGGTACCTAATAAACACGCCAATGCAGAAACAGCACTGTTCACATTAGTGTTCGGTTACGGAATAGTGGCAATAACCAGTGCTATTTACAATTGTACCAAATCTACACATTTTGACAAACTGAAGTTATATATGCAAGATCGGACGGTTAAGAGACAAGAATACAAATAGGATATAAAATAGTACAAATAAGGTATAAAAGAGGGAGTAAAACTCAAATTTTCTTTAGAGATTATCATCACCATCATATTCAATGAAGTAGTACAATGTTGAAACTTCAATCACCAAAGGACCTAATACATGAGCTTAACAGAATTTTAGAGCAAGATAATCAGAAAGAATCTGGGGATAAAAAGAGAATAAAATGCTGACAAGTTATCTTGATGAAAATGTTGCTGAGCCGCTGCCGCGCATGAGTTGGATTCACTAGATGTGAAGCCAAATAAGCTGTCAGCCAACCATGACAAACAAGTGAAAATTGTCTGTCAAAGTGCTCTAGCCACGCTTTTGAACTCATTCAAGCAAGAATGCAGGATTTTCTGTCGCTTCTGAAGTGATTGCCGTTCGTTTTCTAAAGCATCTATAGCTCCAGGTGCAACAAACATGTCCATAAATTTTTCATCATTTACAGCAAACAAATCCAACCCAAGTGCTACAAGAAGCCGTTCTCGACTGTCCACAAATAGGAAATACTATAAGTCAGTTTTGTAATTACTCGACACGCCTTAATAAAACATACTAACTAAGAAATATTCTACAAAAATGTGTATGAAGACCGTGCTGTCATAAACAAATAGCAAGATGTATACTAATCACTAGAAGTGAAGCTGAAGATGATCATGTCCACAAGGACACATACATATAAAAGTTAACACTCATGTCTTTTGCATTTTGGACCTATGTGTTATTTTCTTTATGGAAGACTTCTCTAGGATCTCCTCCTAATTTTTATCTGAGATATGACCATCTCGATCAAGGCACATCGGCTTGAGGTTGAGCAGTTATCTAGTGAACTATATGCTAACTTAAGAATATACACAGTTGATTTTTGTACACATAATACAGGAATTCTTCCAATAAATTAATAGAGGCCAGAGAAACTTAGCAGCATACCATGGAGTTAAAAATCCGGAATTTAATGTTGACGCCACGCTGCGCTCTACCAGAACTTCACGTATTCGAGCAAAATGCTGCGCAGCTGAGGAGCATATCTCTGCATAAGTAGAGCCTGGTCTTGATATGTTGTCCCCATTTCCAAACAAAAGGCCCTCACCATTTTGGCCACAATTTCTAGCATTGCCTGCAATTCTCGGGTGGCGTTTTCTTGCTCCAACCTCGACACAGTTTACAAGTTCTCTTTTGATACCATAATTTCCATCAGAAGGTTGGTCTGGAGATGGGGTCTCGGGCACAGTCATTTGGCATTCTCGTAGGGCTTCTCTATTTTCTGTAACTTTTCCAGGTGTTGTTTCCTGAGCATTTTTTTCAGGGGGCATGTTTTCTTGGTCTTTCATAACTTCTTTGCGCAATGCAGCCCCCCCATCAGATAGCTCGAGACATAATGGACCAGTTGAGGCTTGATTGAATTGGTACATTGAGCTTGCACCAGAGCTAAAACTCCCAATGAAGCTGTTCTCATAGCAGACATGAGAATATGGGCTTGTAACTGAATCAAGATGATGGCGTAGTAGTTGCTTGCACTCTTTGGACAGATCTTTTATGAAATGGTTGTACGATTGCCTTAGAGCAGCATGAAAACCGACATATCCATCCATATCCGCTGATCTATGTCCGTCTGCATTATAAAAATGACATTCAAATAATCAACCATTATGTAATGTAGAATTGGATTGCATGTCCTATTCTAACATTAGAATGCTATTATAGCGAACTCCATCAACAGTTTCTGCTTCAATAAACTGCATAACTTTTTTCAAAACTATTAGTTAATTAAGATTGATTACTGCTTCACACAATCTAAAGAAATGGATGACTGAAACAAGAAAAGAAAATTTGATTAGTTTTGCAATAATACTAAATACAGGAGGCTTAGATTCTCCTGAAGGTCAGCTTATTCATTTCGTCAAAGAGAATATCAGCTAAGATGGTAATTAGTCTAAAGAAGCAGGAAGTTGCTCAGACTCGGAAAAAAAATAAGACTTAAAGTTCTTACGGTTGGAGTCATGTCCATGATTTTTCTCAATAGAAATCTCGAAGAGATTGCCCAAAACAAAAGCCAATCGATCACAAGCTGTGTCAAGAAGAGGAGCAAGCCAAGATCGAGCTGCAGCTCGTGCAATCTCTGCAGCTGCCTCAGTAATTCCTCTAACCCCACCACGGCCAGTATGAGCAAGCAAAATGTTAGCCACCTGTCACCTACTCCGTTAAATTAAATTCCCCATTTCTAACAAGAAAGCGTTTTATTTTAAGGAAAATACCTTCTCCCTTGACACAGGGGGGCATTTAATTGAATATGTTGCGCATCGAAATTCATGCATCACCCTCTCAAAGGCAGCACCACCATAAAGGCGAAGGGTCGCATTTGGAGGTTTAATATCAACTGTAACACTTGGCCAACTCCCAATACCACTCTCTGACCGTTCTTCCTCTGTTGTTTTTCCCCATTGCTCGGGTGCTGGATCTGCTGCACCATCAATAAGTGCCTCCTTTATCAAACACAAGAACACCAAATCAGAAATATTTTCGTCCCTCAAAGATACATTATACTTTGCACTGCAAAAAGATAGTGCCAAATTCTTGCCCATTCCAGATACTCTGGAAGTAACACCTTAAACAGATAACACATAAAACTAATGAGGAGTGCAGATATTGATAAGTTCCATCTCATTCAAAAGCCAAAGTAATTGGCATGTGCTTTGTTGAATTTCTTTGGTTGGTAGCCAACTTTGTTGAATTTCTTTGGTTGGTAGCCAACCTTGTTGAATGTCTTTGGTTGGTAGCCAACTTTGTTGAATGTCTTTGGTTGGTAGCCAACTTTGTTGACATTGAAGAAAAAGAAGGAAAAGTGTGTACAAATTGTCAAATATAGTAGGCTTTGGAGAGTGAGGCTTTGGCTATAAAAGGAGAGCTTCAACTCTCATTTCTACATACCAACAAAGAGAAAAAGAAAGAGTGAGGTTTCACAGACAAGTCTGTGAGGAAAAATAGAGAGTGAGCGATATTATAGTGAGGTGAGAATATCAAAAGAGGGTTGTTTCTTTTGAGCGTTGTTGTGGTCTTTGGAGTGTTTTACTCGGATCTACAAAGTGTAAAATTCCTTACTATAGTGATATCAATTGCTCGTCTCGGGCCGTGGTTTTTTCCCTTATTCAGAAGGGTTTTCCACGTAAAAATCTTGGTGTCGTTGTCACTCTTTTATTCTTGTTAATTACCGTATCTCGGTGCTACGTTATTATTCCGCTTTTATTACTGTGAATATTATTTCTGTAGGGGGGTTTATTCCCAACAACTGGTATCAGAGCAGAAGAAAGGTATTGATTTTGACGAAATTTTTTCACCTGTTGTCAAAATGACTTCTATTCGAACAATCTTGAGTTTAGCAGCTAGCCTAGATCTTGAAGTGGAGCAGTTGGACGTGAAAACT